>CM076569.1:830766565-831077222 GCA_034641835.2 Pinus albicaulis
GAGGCCATTTTCCAAGTAGAACTATGAAACCTTTGGGAAAATTCTATCACTAACAAAGAAAAACAGAGGATGCAAACTATGTATGGACTTTAGACACTTAAGCAAAGCCTCCATGGAGTCCAAACACCCTTTTCCCAAGATAAATAATCCTATTCGAAAAATAGGAATTTCTAACAAGGTGACTTTGATTGGTAGCGTTTCAGGTTTTCATGAGATGATACCACTTCAAATCAATCAACACAAAGACATTTTCAAAGTTCCTTGGGATGACTACATGCTTGACCAAATTTTTTCTGGTATAAGGAATGCTAAAGACACCTTCCAAGAGGCCATGGCCCCTGATGCCAATTTTTTCACTATGATATACATTGATGACATTGTCATTGGTTTGGGAGCTAATGAAGAATGCCTTCTTCACCTAGACAATTTCTTTCACAGAAACAAGATTTGGAAACAAAAATAAAAGAAGAAATATAAAGGAGAACTTGGCATGTTTGAAAATTCTTGGCAGAAATCTTGTACCATGCCCTCAAAAATAGATAGCCCTGTCCCTTATCTACAAGAGGTGAATGAAAAAGAATTAGTGGATGATCCTGTGGAAGACATGGTAATCAAATACCATGGCCATTTAGAGTCTTAGTTGGAATTTCTCATTGATTTTACATATCACTATTTGATGAAAATATATTGAGAGAAAAAAAAAATACAAAATAGAAAAATGGAAAAGAGGGCAGATTTGAAAAAAGGTAAAGCCCAATACCCAAAAAATAGAACTACTGAAAGTGTGTAAGCCTAAATACCACTACTATTGCATAAAAAAGTCTTGTTTCAATCATCTAGCCTAATCATGGCTGAAACATGTTTTAAATTTGTTGTTGATAAGTTAGTGACAGATAGTTGGTCAAAATATTCAAGCTTGACTTGTCAAAAGATATATTAGGGAAGAAAGATACTGGTTCCACATGCTTAAAATAGAACCAAAGACAAAAATAGGGATGAGCAACAAACAATGTATCCTAGTCCTGATTTTTCTAATCTTATTTTGCACAAAAATAACATTTGTGTGCAACTTGTTTTTATGCCACAAATCCATGGTAAGTCAAATTGTCTAATCCTGATTTATCCTTGTTTTCAATTTCATCTTTATAGCTTATTGAATCAATATTGTCAAATAGTTTAACCTTGAGAGTTGAATAGTCTAGGTATAGAATCAAAGGAGTTCATTAGCATAATCTAAACTCTTGGAGGAAATAAGATAGAATTAGATAGTTTGTTTTGTTTTCAAAATAAAAATATGTCAAGGTTGCTAGTCCAAATGCACCTAAGGAAGAAAAAATGTTAGAAAAGTAGGTTGGGTAGGTAGAAATGAAGTTGTGCAAATCATGCCTTTCAGATTTTTGAGATCATAGCTTCAAGCAGACATCAACAAATGAAAAGAGGTAAAACTCTACCCAATGGATGAGGCAATGGTCTCCATAAAGCCAGAGATCTGAAGTTTTGGACAACTCCTGAAAAGGAGCTGCCCTCCCCAAGTGGAGCCATTGTTAGTCATCAATAATTTTTTTACCTTTGTTGATGACTAAATGATTTCCCTAGATTTCTAGAAACAAAGTTCATGAACATTGTGAGTTCTAGAAATCTCACTGCCTTCATTATCCTTAAGATAATTTTTCACTATTTCATCATTCAATCATGTCAAGCTCTACTTACCAGTCCCATAAAACCCATTAGGAGCTCATGCCACTCATTTGTGTATGTATCTTGTCAACTTTGACCCAAATCCTTTGTTTTGTTTTTCCTAAAAACCCCCCACTACTGCCTAAGCCCACCAATCAAACAACTTTTTTATGTCTCCCAAAATACTCCCAAACACTGATGGTCTCAAACTATCTCTGTAGGCTTTTTAGATAAATCAAGTACATTGGATTTTGGATATTCAATACATTAGTTTATCATAAACTCTATCTTACACTTGATGATCCCAAATTCTAGGTCTCAGTCCAAAAGCCAAGTCCAAGAAAGCTTCCACTAGGTCATCTAGGGTTTCACAAAGACATAGGGTGGATTTGGTACCTTACAAACTCTATTTTTCCTGTATGAAGAAACAACATTCAAAGAAGAAAAGACAGGTGATCTTGTCCAAACTGATCAAAAAGGTCATTCAAGGAAGGCTTTTTGGCCTAGAGCACAAATCTTGCAAGGGGAAAACTGCCCTTTGCTCACATTTTTGAAAAAGGATCAAATGGCCATCAAACTAAAAAGAGGTAAGGTAATGGGAAAATCATCACAATAAGACCATAAAAAACAAAGAAGAAGGCAACAAGGCCTATGTTTGAAGAAAATCAAGGTTTATGACTGTTTTGGCCAAACAAGGAATCAGTGCTAGGTCCACAAGGGCAAAGGTCACCTCAACTCCATCAAGTGCACATTGAAGATTCTTTAGAAATAATTAATGAATTTTGAGAAGTTTCAGAGAACTTAGAAGACAAAACTATTTAATTTTTCTAAGAAGCCCTAAAACCTAGGATTTTGGGAAAACTGACAAAATAGGTCAAATAATGACAAAGAGCCTCCTTCATTACAACAGATGGCATGTCAAGGGTTTCAAGCTGCCCTCTAGGGTTTGACAAGAAGCACTGTATCCCACTTCACCAAAGGGACAAAAGGGCCAGGAATATCAATGCAAGGGTTTGAATTCTTAAAAGAACAATCAGAGGCATTTTCAAATGGTCAAAGGAGGCAAGCATGAGGTAAAATTTCCCAAGGAGGTAATTATGACAAGCATAGGTTCATTGTTGATAAAATGAGGTGTTAAACTCCAAAAAGGTAGTGATCAAAAGCAAAAAAGTTGTGTAGGCACCTGCAAGAACAGAAGTGGCCAATGGAAAGACAAAAAAAATAGTTTAATTTACTCACCTTCCCAACCAGAGATACATCATTATCAAAGTGGTCTAAGGAAAAAATATACCATTGTTTTAAAGTAGAGCATTAAAACCCCAACAAAGGTCTCCTTATCAAAAATTTATTCTGCAAGAGATAGATTAGCCATAAATGACACTTGTGTAGAACTGTCAAGGATGGCTACCTACAGGAAAATTGATAAGGTCAAAGCAAACCTAAATATTTCTAATGATAATGGCACACATGAAGACTAAAGGGATTTTTGATGCTTGATGCTAGGGTTTTTACACCAAAAAGGTCTGCACTGCTTCACAGTGAAAAACATGACAGAATGACAATTTGAGGAAGAGGAAAAATTCTACTTTCAGTCTATCCACCAAGAAATCAAAAGGCCTAAAGGATATGTGACTAAAAAATCCAAGGTGAAAATACCACAATGGTAAAAAGCTTGCTGTTTACAAGTTTTGAAGTTCATGGAAAGGAAAAACTGAAGAAAACCTTCAAAACAGAACACTAATGTCACTGTCTGCCTATTTTCATCAAAAACTTTGTCAAAATGACCTTTGATTTTCAAGAAAAGAATCATGTTTTAAATTGTGGGTAAGAAGCCCAATTTAAACTTGTGGAAAGGTTTATAAGTACAAGGAGAACATGATGGCGATCACGCAAAGATAAAATTCATTTTTTCCTCAAAGTCCTGCCACCTACAGGACAAAAAGAGCAAAAAATCAGTGAAAAGAAACAAGGGAAGGAAAAAATTATAAAGGTGGGTTTTTTATCCTAAAATAACTTTTCAAAAAGAGTGTAAGGCTCTTCTTTTACCCTCCTCCCAACTAATTTTTTCTTGCAAAGGAAGAGGAGAGCTGTTGAAGCAATTTCTGGGGGTTTTTATGCAAAAATTGGTAAAGGTTTCAGGCGCTACGCACCTGGTCGTTGGCGCTGCGCACAGAGGAGGCAGCCACAGTGTTAAATTTCACTGCGTTACACACCGGGAGGGCGGCGCTACGCCCAGGCCAGGGTGCTACGCACAAGCTCGAACTAGCCTGACTGCCCACCATTTCACATGGCACTACGCTCCGACAGGGCCCGAAAGGCCCGTTTCACCACCCAACTTGCCCACAGAAACCCTCTGGCACTATGCATAGGCCTGCCAGTGCCCGACCTGACCTGTTGTTACGTACTAGTTATTTTTGGTCAAAATTGCTCAAAAATAGCCTAAATTCAAAATTTTGTTTTCCTCCAAAGCTCCTGCATCAGTCAAGCAAGGGCATGGTTTACAAATTGGGGAGTTCTCATTAGCCTAAATACACTCAAACACAGGAAATTCTGCTCCTAAAAATTCTGAAACTCTCCTATACCTACTTCATTTTTCCCTAATTAGCTAAAATCTTCCCTCACATCACTCATTTTACCTCCCTAGACCTAAAGCTCTCACTAAGCTAAAAACCATTATGTTCTAAAATACACAAAGCTGTGATCATTTGGATGAAGACAGTGATGGTGATGATAAAAATAAATCACTCCCAAGTACATAAAGAGGTATTACTGATGGGCAAGATGAAAGCCAAGAAGTTAGTGAAGACAATGATGAGGGTGACAGTCAGCAAAGAAGATAAACATGATAGTCAAGAGGGAAATGTGCATAAACATGAAAATAAGCCTAGTCATAGTGAAAACAGTGACAATATGTATGAAAATATTGAACATGAAGAAGAAGAAGGTGATAATGAAGAAATAGCAGATCAAGAAGAGGAAACCAGCAAGGCAGAAATAGGATTTGATGAAGGAGACAATGATAAAAATAATGCCACTGATAGGACAGTTAGTGAGGAAAGGGATAGTAAAAGAGATAAGTCATGATAGTCATGACAGCTGTCATGACTATCATGACACTAATCAGACTCTTAATGACAAAGAAAATGAAAGTGACAGTGCAGGAAATAATAAAGAGGAGGACATCAATGAAGGACAAGTCCAAAGTGAGGCAGATGCAGAGGCTGATGATCAACTCCAAGACCAAGGTAACAGTACTGAAGATAGAAAGAAGGGTGACAATGATGAAAGTGCTGAAGGAAACAGTAAGGCTCACAACTCTCCCAATGGGCAGGATAATGATGCACAAAGTGATGGGAGATCTAGCAGTAATGGTAATGACAGAGTTTGAAAAAGGAGGCATTAATACAGAGGATGACCATGCTAGTACAGCAAGTAAAATACAAGGCAACCGAGAAGACAATCATGACATTGGTCATCCTCCTAATGATAAATGAAGATACCCTTTTTATTGAAATTTGAGCACTCAAAGAAATTAAAGACAAATAAAAACTTAGAGACATAGATCAATATTTTCCACAAGCTTCTCAAACCCCTTGAAGAACTTGTCCGCCAAATTTAAGAAAATTCTGAGAAAATTTTGTCTTCTTCAAATTTTGAGGTCTTTGTGCGCAACACCCTAGGTGCTACACAAAACTTTGGTGCATCCTCAACTTGAAAACTTTGCATTTTTGGATTCCTCTCATCACCAGTAGTCTGGTCACCCATTTTAAAATCATTTGGAGCATTTTTGACGCCCCAAAAGGTCAAGAAACATCAAAATTTTGACCTTTCTACCGCATTTTCAGACCTGTGACCGCGCATGGAGCAATGTTGGGAAAATTGGTTTTTGAATAGGTAAATTGAACCTACTCAACACATATCAAGAATTTCCAGAAATTAGATTCATCAGGCTTTCCAACGAGCCATCACGGAGCCAAATCTAGTGTCTAGAAGGGGTCCAAAACTTAGCCACAAGAGACCCTATTTTCTGTTAAAGTGGCGCTACGCACAGAGGCTGTCTAGTGTGTTTTGGACCAAAAGCCAACAAAACACACTCATTTATTGCAAATATATATTTTTGAGTTTTTTGAGGCAAATTACTCTAGAATTAGGTGCAAATAGTTATTTTGGCATTTATTTTTTAGGATATTATGTGCCTTGGGCCTTGCGTGGTCTCTTGGCCATAAATGACATTTATGGTTAAATTTGACATTTTCCTACCACATTTAGCATTTTAGTCCTCCTTTTCTCCTTAAATAGAGCATGAGGCCCCTATGTATTTTTTTGGCATTTGATGAGCTTGAAGAGAAATATACATGGTTTTATGAGCTTGGAGAAGAAATTGGTTTTGTGAAGTGGATGAATGGCTTGTTTGGCTTGATGATGGAGAAGCTTGTTTACAAGATTCCTTAGCTTGGTGAATGGTGATGTCTTCTTAACTTGTTCATGCTTTCTTGTTCTCATTATGTTTCATTCTTATTGGTTGCTATAAATTAGAAAAGTATAGGTTGAGACATGCTTTTTGAGGCACCTCAGTCCTCCTGTTTATTATAGCTTTGATGTTTTCCTCTTTTGGCCATCTTAAGGAATTCTTGATTGCTCCTTAGGTCCACCAAAACTTGTTTTTTTTCATGTATGGTTAGTATGCTAGTTTACAAGTATGATTCATGGTATGCCCTGCTTATTTGAAGCTTTCAAAACCCTATCTTGAAGCCTTTCTGTGGAATATTGATTGCTAGGTTAAGTCAAAGAGGTCTCGTTCGATATTTCCCTTTTTCCATGCTTACCAACTTGTTTCAGAGTTCCCAATAGCTTGATATATGATGTTTAGGAGTTCCCTCTTCATAGATTGAGTTATTTGTTTCATCTTATATGTTTTCTCAAATTTCGAAGGTGAATTTCTAAAGTTAGAAGCTCTTATGATTTCTATGTTTCACTGAAATGTTTATCTTGGATATTTATCAGTTTAAGTATTGTTCATTGAGCTTAATGGTTTTCCCTACCTCATGAGTTGTAGCTTTTAACTATATGCATTTAAGACCTCTTAGTTTTTCCCAAATTTGATGTTCACTCCACCTCATACATCACCTTAAGGATCCATTAACCTTGCTATATTGGCCTTGCAACACACTCTGTTTCATCATTTAGACACCCTTGACTTTCATTTGACTCCATTACCCAATGTATTTGACAGAATCTCACTCCACCTATTCCACTTGACCATCTTACCCAACCAAAAAAATCAACAAACCCTATACTTAATAACTAGTCTAAAATCAAAACCCTAGAGCGAAAAGAACACATCCTTTGCACCCAATAGAGAAATCCCTCTATGAGTTTAGGAAGGCTAGGTCCTAGGACTCTATAGACTGGTTCCATGTTATCCTGTCATTTGGTCTACCAATCTGCCAAATCACGGGACACTAACACTTTCCATTCGATCACCATTTTGTTCTTTCAAACCTACAAAAACATCGATATGGTTATCATTAGCCAAATATTATGCTTTTGAAGTGGTTAAAATGAGCTTACTTGTTGAAATTACAAGCTAAACATCGTGGTCATGGTGACGGTTTCCGATGTAATTTAGGTTTTAATTTTTCTGACAAAGGAAGAACTCGACATATTTTCATATTTAGAGAGTTTGAAAAGAAACGGAAAATAAAACTCCAACAGGTCCCTTTTCATAGGCAGTCTCACAGATCTGAAAAGGTAGAAAACTATGTCTGAGAGAACCTCTTAGTCGCGATAGGCTAAGGTATTCCTTTTTCGTAAATAATCTGTCCCAGCCCAAAAAAGGGGTAAACCTATACTAGGTAGACATTGTTTCACAGCCTTTTAACGAGTTCAAAACAACAAGAATCTCAAAAATATTTTCAATTTCCAAGAGTTAGAAAAGAGATAAAAGATGACTCTAGGGGTGACTTTTTCATGTTTTTATCGAGTCTGAAAAAGTATAAAATACAACTCGTCACTTCATTGTCGTCACTTTGAGGACCTGTCGATGCACAAGAGATGCACGTAAAACCCATTTTTCGAAATAAAATACAAAAATAATCGAAAAATATGCTTCAAAACCTAATTAGGGTTACAAAAAGTTTATATAATGCCAAAAATGGTAAAAAATAAATTAATTTTCACTTTTACCTCCTGTGAGCACTTTTTACCCTTTTTCACTGTGATTTTTCGAAGCTGACAACAGATAATCGAGAAGGCTAATCGCGACTCTATCTGTTCCAGGTAAGAACTCATATCCTTCCCTAAATTTCGATATAATTTTTTTTTGCATCCCATTCTGTAGATCTATGGGGGTATTTTTGTGTAAATTAGGGTGCGGCAATCGGCACGGGTTTTGGGCACGGACTCGCGCCGACTGCGGCCACGATGTTTATCTTGTAATTTCAACAAGTAAGCCCATTTTAACCACTTCAAAAGCATATTATTTGACTAATGACAACCTTATGGATGTTTTTGAAGGTGTGAAAGAACAAAATGGTGATCGAATGGAAAGAACGTGAACATAGTGAAGAAGATGAGAAAGCCATGGGAAATGTGAGATGCATGGACGTTCTCAAGGATTGCGGGCTCAAGAAATTCTTCATGGCTCCATGTCTCAGAGCTCAACTAGAGCTATTGTAGTACTTGATCAGTGTCTGAGACATTGATCAGGAAAGATTCATAATTCACGATCAGGAACTCGAGATTGAGGTCTCAGATGTTTACTTCATAACCAGATTGTCGTGAGGGGGGCAGTACCAATCCTGACAGGCACTTGAACCACGATGGGAAACATGAGAATATTTATCAACAGAGTGTATCGAGTAGCGCGAAAAGTATCCAAAAGCGGGAAGGTGGATATCCAAACCATTCCCGATTTGGCACTCAGAGTAGTGCTGCACACGATCACACAAGTTGCTAGAGTTTAGGCTGCAGATGAGGCCACAAAAACATAGTTACTTCTTGCATTAGATTGCATGGAACTGACTCTCTACAGTTGGTAGAGGCGATAAAAATCAACATAAAACGCCAGTTGACAAAATGCAAGAATGGTAAGCTGAAAAAGTTCAGCTATGGGTCCATCTTGGTACCTTTCATCTTGGAACGGTTACCAATTTTCCAACGTCAGGAAGTGATATTTCTAACACCACCAACCTAGGAGCCACAGATGGTCCATTTGGCGGCTTTAATGCCAAGATTAGGGGGCAGTCAATAGATTTCTTGGAGACTAGAGTTCTTTGAGTTGCTCCGCCGATAGCTGATTTTCGTGGAGGACTGGCCTTATTCTGGCATGGACTTTACAGGTGATTTAGATCTACCACTCCCAGCAGGAGAGGATTAGGATGAAGCGTTGGGTAAGACTCATTCTTTTATTTTGATGAGTATTATGCTTTTTTTTACCATGAATGTTTTGACATTTAATCCATGCATTTGAATATGTTGGCCTAGAAAGACTTGCATGCATGTATTAAATAGCATGGAGAATTCCTCATGATTTTGATGTGGCCCCTCATTATGAGGGAGGCGAGGAGGAGGAAATCATACGAAACTTGGAGGAAATATCCCGTGGGATCCTTGGATATGCGAGATTCGATGATGTTCCTCACACGTACCAGAGACACACTACATGGGTGTCGAACCGTGTTCACTGCTTATTGAGGCGTCTCGTACGGGCAATGACGTGCTATCATGAGCATCACACTGACTAGACACCTAGGATTTTAATTCCACATATTTTTTGAGAGACATGATGTCTCAAGATGTAATCGAAAAATATTATATGAACTTATGATGTACGTGGATGCAAAAAAATTGATATATATACATCTATTTTCCTATATGGATCTTGTCATGTGATGATGATGTTTTTACAAATTACACAAATGTCTATCTAATACAATATTGGCTACTGTATCAGTTAATTCATTCATCCATCTAGGAATATGTTGATATGTAATGTAATCAAAATGTCTTTCCAGTAAACGAACACGCAAATACAACCTTAATATGTGAGGATTTCTAACAGAATAATGCCCATTAAGCTAAAGAACAACAAGCTATGAGTCTAGGTTAACAATCAATGCTCGAATGTTGAGAGCAATGGCCTTGGTTAATAGTTCAATAACATCACTATATTCAGTGACATTGTTTTTAGTTCATCCTAGACAGATACCTTGAAGGTCTATCAACTCACCAACAGGATTATAAATCACCCAAGTTGTAGAAGACAGAATCTGGGTACTGTGGGAAGCACCATCCACGAAAATGACATAATGGGTAATAGACATTTGAACAATAAGCAACGATCCAATAAGAAGGAAAATTCTTGCAAAGCACACTAGGCGAAAAATGTAAAAAAACGAAAAAGACACCTATGTACAAAAAAAACATGCACAAAAGACTCATGCATAATAATTTTTGAGATACAACCCATTTTTGGGTCGATCCAAAGGATGACCTTCGTAATCAATTAGCTCATAAGCTCTGTTCTTCAAAACACGCTTAACGATGTAGGGCCCATACCACATGGGTTGAAATTTTCATGCCCCCAGATCAGTGTGAGCTTGGTCATACGGGAGGACAAGGTCTCCTTCTATAAAGGAACAAGGGGAAACTGACTGGTCAAAATGAGCTTTTACTTGCTTTTTTCTTGCTTCTATGACAACAGCAGCAAAGTGGCGAGTCTCATATAACCTCTCTAAATGTATAAGACGCTCTTCTTCTGGTGAGGTATTAGGAAACAATTCAACAAATATTTTGAGAGAAGGGATTTCACATTCAATCAAAAGGGTAGCTTCCAGACCATAGACAAGCTGGAATGGAGTGAATCCAGTCACATCTTTCACTGAGGTTTGGTAAGCCCAGAGAGCTGAAAACAACATGAGATGCCAGTTTATTTGTGCATCCCAATCATACGTTGAAGCATAGTGACGAGTACTTTGTTCACAGCTTCAACCTGGCCATTGGCCTAAGGGTAGTACGACGTTGAGCTATCGTGATGTAAACCCAACTTAGAAGTCAACTCAGCCACCATGTAATGACGAAAATGGGAACCATGATTGGTAACAATGGCTTGAGGGACACCAAACCTAGTAGTGACATGATTGAATAGAAATTGTGCAGATATCTTACCATCAGATTTAAGTGTAGGCATTGCTTCGGCCCATTTGTTGAAGTAGTCGACAACAAAGAAAAATCTGATGGAGATGATCAGGATGGTATTTACGTTTAGCCGAATGAGCTAGAAGGTCATCCAGGTAAGGCTGAACAATGCGCTTGATATCATGGAAAGCATATGACATTTCTCGTTGAAATGTAGCCCCAACATTTTTAAGACTGAAAGGGAGCTTCTTATAGGAAAAAGTACCCCAAAGACAGATAAAGGTGGTCTTGTGTTGATCAGCTGAAGGAATATTAATCTGGTTGTAACTAGAAAACCTGTCAGGGAAAATATCTCACTCCCAGCAGAATCATCAATCATTTGATCAATAAAAGGAGTGGGATAGTTATCCTTAGGGAAAGCACGATTGATATCACGGTATTCGACACAGACCTGAATAATACCCTGCTTCTTATCCATAGGAAAAATATTAGAAACCCATTCTGTCAAGGGAATCGGATAAATAAAACCAGCTCGAAGAAGTTTTTCAACTTCACCTTTGATAGAGGCCACCTTTCTAGGGTGCACAGGATGAAGACGCTGGCGAAGAAGCTTCACACTAGGGTAATTAGGAACCTCATGCACCACTATACTTGGATCTATATCGGGCATTTCTTCGTAAGACCATGTGAAAATGTCGCGAAACTCGCGGAAGAGACTAGTATAGACCTCGATCTCATCGGGAGAACAAGTCACCCATATATGGATGTTCTCAACAACCCCTAGTTTAACGAAGATGTCAGTAGGCATTGTTTGTGTGATGTTGCCCAAGTTACCTTTCGTAAAGACTTTGTGTGTCAAGATGGGTGTTTGAAGTGAAGGAGAAGGAACTTGAGAAGCGAACCTCTCAATACAAGTAGACATGCCCCCAAGGCCAGACATGAACGAGGAATGATGATGACTATCATCCCATGGAGGATCATCAAGAGACATAGTTTCCATGATGGCTTCATCGGAGGGAAATATCTCTCTTAAGGGATCGGGCAAATCCGAATCGCCGAGCCAAGGGGATTGAGAATAAGTGTCAAGAGACATACTCAAAGGAGCATGATCAGGAGGTGGAGGATCTGAGGCTGAAATAATTTCACAATAATCAATCTCAATCAGACTTAACGACATCAAATCACCAAATGAATCAACTTACTTGGGCGAAGGGATGATCCACGGATTATAAGACCTGGAGATCATGCTAACTTGAACAGTGTTGGGTGGAGGAAGAGGAAAAATACCCATGAGGGTGGGATCTTTGAAAAGACCCAGCCATACACTCTCATAATGCATAGGAATTTGATCCACGTATGGAACGTTGCTCTCAGAAGATGAAGAAGTGAAAAAATACAACTTATCGATAGTGATTATCTTTCCTTCATGCGGAAATCATAAAACATGAAAGAGAGTGGACAGAATGCATAGCATGGCGTGAGTCCAACTGTGACTGGGGAGAATATTGTAATTGAGCTTGGCGTCAACTACATCAACCTCAACGTTAATTATTTTCCCTTATAAAGTAATCAGTAAACTAGCGTGAACACCGAGAGGTTTAGATTCCCTTTTATCAAATGCTTCTAGATCATTTGGAGATGAATCAAGAGCTAGAGAAACAATGGCTTTCCAGCAAGAAGATGACATGACGCATGTAGACACACCCTCATCCATGACTACTCAATGGATATTCATTCCATCAATACCAACCTGGATGATTTTGTGCCATATGGTGAGGGATAAGCAGGATGAAATTCTCCAAATCGAAAGTGATAAGGCTCGAATCACTGGGATCAACCCCACTGATGGAAGGTAGCAAAGCCTTCTGTTGAGACAAAAAACTCTAAAGTACTTCTAATTCAGACATAGAAGATGGCGCCTAATCCAGATACTGAACAATATTGTAATGTTGAGCAGCACGAGCGTTAGGATTATAAGAATACTTACGGAGTACACCTTTGGAAGGTAGCCATACAACAGTCTTAGTACTGGGCCATTCAATCTGAAGAGGGATAGAGGTAGGTAGAGGAGGAGAACCATCAACAATATCTTTCCCCACTTCCTGACATGGTTCACTATAATATTTCGATCAGATAGCAATAAAGACAGATGCAGGACTGTTCATCATAAAAACCTGAGAGCCAAATGGGGCAGAGGAATGAGGTTGCTCTACCAATTGGGTTTGTTGGGATGGAAACGATTCTTTGAGAACAACTAGAGTGCCTTGGGTGCCCTTGAGAAATTGACCCACTTCGGCCCGTCGATGACAGTCCTTGGTGTAATGCTCTTCATAACAAATCAAACAAGGATATTTTAGTTTACTTTACGAACCATCATCAACGCAAGATTTATGAGAATCTTGTTTTAGGGTATCGGCTTTGGTATTACCTTTACTGTTATTTTTACCCTTGGAAGTTTTATCCGCCGCCAGATTGGCCTGGACGACATTAACCTCCGCAGTTTTAACAGAATTCAGGATTGATTGAGAAGAGGTATCATTGGTAGGAGCATATTTTTTCTTCCCAAGATTCAAAGGAGAAGAATTCCAACAAGTATGAGACACAGAACCGATGATACTGTCAATGGATGGCGTTGTCGGTTCTTTAGAAGTTCTAGGTCAAGGGGCATCGGGAAAGAGTTCGGAAAATGTGCTAGACTGAGAGTACACGAGATCAAGGTACTGGGCATGAGCAATGGCTTATTCCTTAGTAACGCATGCCCCCATAGAAATGTCCTTAGCAATCGAAGCAATGAAGGAGGTAGTGAACCAATTAGTGAGAAGCTGGTCAGGAATCTAAAACTTGATCAGAAAATGATGACGCCTCCATTCATGAATATGATCAGAGATATGGGTAGCTTGATCTTGCTTCAAGGATGTGAGGAGGTGTGTCCCAGTTTGATACCGAACTGGTAATTGAAAGTGCGTGAGAAATTCCATGGCTAAAGAATTGAAATCTTGGAAGACACCATGAGATAATTCGATGTACCACTTGGCAGCGACACTAGTAAGAGTCCGTTGGAACACCAAAGATGGTAAGTCATCACATGCGCTTGGGGGTCTTCTCCGGACTTACCCTCAAATTTGGGACAGTCGCCAGGAATTTTGGTTGGAACTGGAGGCCAATATGGATTATGAAGGATAGGATCATTTGTCAAATTTGACGCATCAGGCAATTCCAAAGTAGAAAGAAAAGTTAATTGAGTATTGAAAGGAATTACAGGTTGTTGATAAAGACCAGCATTTGGATTCCTCCCAGGCTGAGAGAGATTTTTCCCCCATATGTTTTGTCCCGGAGGATTCTGCCCATAAAGGTTATATGCCTGAAAATTCTGCCCATACGTGGGTTGAGGACCACGATTTTGATTATGAGCATACCACTGAGGTCCTTGCTGAGAAACATATGGATTTTGCTGCGGAATGAAAGAAGTGCCTTGAGGTGCATTATACAACACCTGAGTTTGACCTCGCGGAAGATACACAGTTCCTTGAGGAGCACTGTATACCATCTGGGATTAACCTTGAGGGATGTAAGTAACACCATGGGGCACACTATATATGATCTGAGATTGACCTTGAGGAAGATAAGTGGTGCCTTGAGGCTGAACAGGCTGCCCCTAGGGTGAAAGTTGACCTGGATACTGAGGTTGGACAGGCAGTCCCTCTAGAGAAGGTTGGCCTAGATACCCACTAGGTTGTCCTTGTGGAAAAGGTTGGCTTGATGGTTGGGACAGGCCAGGTTTCCCCTGAAGAATAGGTTGACTCGGTGTAGGACCATAGGGTTGTCCTTGTTGTAAAAATGTTTGGCCTTGCTGAACGTAAGACTGGTGTTGTTGCACAAAAGGTTGTCCCTGTTGTGGATAGATTCCCCCCCTAGGAACATAAGATGCACCCTGTTGAACATGAGATGGACCAACAAGACCGAAGGGTTGTCCTTTTTGGGTTGAAGGTTGTCCCTGGAAGGGTTTTCCTTACAGACCATAAGGTTGTCCCTGTGAACCAGAGGGTTGTCCCTGCTGGATTGAAGGTTGTCCCTATAAGGGTTGTCTTTGTGAACCATAGGGTTGTCCCTATTGGTAAGTGAACTAGCTGGGATCAATCGGAGGAAAATAGATGGGATTACTGTACGTGTCGTAATGATGCAAAGGATTACCAGAAGTTGCTAACTGTTGAGAACCTTGAGGGGTATAATTCTACTGTTGAGGACCTTGAGAGGTAGAATACTTTTGAAAAGAGAATCAATACAAGTGAAGTAGATTTGAAAACAAGGAATAACCTGTTTAGATTTTTTAGTAACCCAAAATTTCAGACTTCAAAAATGAGTCCATCATCAGGGGTGAATGCCAATTTTTTTTTTTTTTTTGAATAAAAAAAAATCATTTGGCGTTCACCCCTGATGATGGACTCACTTTTGAATTCTGAAACGTTGTGTTTCTAAAAAACTTTGAACAGGTTATTCCTTTGTTTTCAAACGGTAGAATACTGTTCTTGAATGGCCAGCAGATACTCATCGAATTTATAACTACTAGGAATGGAAGTAGAAACCATAGTTGCACTACAAGGAAGTGGGATTTCCACAACGTGAGGCTGTGATCCACTCACGGTGGGCTTAACAGGTATCGTGGCATTGATAAAGATAGACCTATGGACAATAGAAGACCCCGATGATGACAAATTCATAGTAACAATAGATGCAGATGAAGCCACACAAATAGTGGGTTAGACGGGAACAGATGTTACAATTGTCAATGTCATAGGAGTCAAGGGTGATGTCCTCGATACCGAGACAACTAAGCTCAGGGAGGGAGTTGACGTATCAGACCATATTGGATTTTGATACAACGATGCAATGCCAGAAATAGTATGATCGAAAGTTTGATAACCATGCGGGAGAAACACCGGTTGTGAAGAAGGTTGACCTGACACATAAGGAAAGTCCCCCGGAGGGAGCTAATAATATTTTGTAGAAAAATAAAGCTCTTCACTACTAACAGGACTCGAAATGTCAAATGAAGCCACTTGATCGTCGAGAAGACGACGGGCGATAGCAAGTAAAGTAGTAGCTAATAAAGATGATTCTGAAGTAAGAGGAGGGAATTCTTCCTCGTTCCCAAAACCAGACCAAGCGTTCCGAGGTTTCCAATTGATATCAAATGGCTCTTCAAGAGGAGATCAGGTAGTGAGAGGTAAGATACTTGGGAAGGACAGACTGCTAGAAATCGATAGAACTAGTGGGTTGAGATGCTTCGAAAGAAACTTTAGGAGAAGGATCACCACTAGGGGGTAGTGAAGAGGACGAAGAAACCGGTAGTTCCGCCACCGTGACTGTGTTTCAAATTAGAAAGGAAACAAGATAGCCTATTCGAAGCTTCAAGATCAAACACTAAGGAACTACTAAAAGAAAGCCAAGAGAATATCTTTAATGGACATGTGATCGTAGGCAATTGATTTTATGATATTGAAACAAAAATTTGTTGTTTCATGTTTTAAGAGTCGAGAAACAGGTAAAATATGACTCTAGTCACTTTCATATTGAACGAGCGCGAAATGACAAGTGCTCGATGATATTTTCAATTTTAGAGTGTCACGAAAATACCAAAATGACTACTCAGGTAATCTAAGCAAGAGGGTGTACCAAGTTTTCGTGAACTGCAATATACACCTTGGTGATCAAATGAAAGAGAAATGACCAAGGACTTGACGTATGTGCAAGTATTCTCCTTGAATGCTGTGTTCAGTGTATCACGGTTACAGGGCGGCAAACTTGACTTCCTATGGATAAAGGATTGCAACCTATGAGGGTCTCCCTTTATATACACGATGGTACGAGGAGCACAAGTCTGTGTTAGTGCTGTCTAATTCCATATGGTGAATGATAGCTACTAGGTTTAACGAAGCTAGAACATGTCACTAGCCTAGACCTCTAAAATATGTGCGTTAGGTTTCAATGCTTCCTTACATTGATTGAATTCATTTTAAGGTTGATCTTGAATTAATGTTGCGATTTAAAAGCCTTACTGAATGTGATCTTGAATCCTTAATGCAAAATAAAATCATTTCCATTCAATGAATGCTAGCTAAGAGAAGGATAAGAATATATAACAAAGCAGCAAACAATTGAATCACAAGAAGAATTTCACTAATGCATCTAATACAACCAAATCAGAAAATGAAAAAAACTATTTCCTGGTTCGCTAATAGCTACTAATGCAAAAGAAAATTTTTATTTTCAATTTAGGGGAAAGAATGCAAATTTTGTTTTTTAGATGAATAAGAAACACAATGCACTGTTACACTAAAAATAAAAATAAACACTAGTTTTGAGCACTTCGAATACAATGATCTAAAACAAAGAGATCAATGCAATACAAACATAGAACACACTCAAAACAGGGATGCACTCTTCCAAGAAAACAAAGGACTTTCGAACTGATTCAACAAGAAATGTCATCTATGCTCAAAGTGACGAGTGGAGAGCTAAATGAAAACAAAGGTGATAGTTCAAGAAACCTAAGACACGAAGAACCGAAAGAAAGACTAAAACAAACAATCAACGAATTGAAATGACAAAGATCAATGTGACCTGAATTCAACTCAGAAGGCTCATTGAGGAGAGGGTAGAGCAAATGGCACAAGGCACCTAGAAACCCTAGGGAACCAGACTCCACTGGTAAGATAATGGGAAAACAACTGAGAAGATCAAGACTACAGAGTCAAACCAATCTCAGTAGACTAATTACAAGCTGGAAATCCAATCCAAAGAAAAGAAACACTGACAAAACTCAGAAAAGAGGCCAAAATTCAATCCTACAGGATTCAGCGCTACTGTTTAGCTGTAATATACGCTAAACAGGGGTTGGTGCATGTGTGAAAAAAGAAACATGCACTAATCGGCGCGACTGTTCAAAGAAAATCAGCGCCGAGCTAGAAAACTATGGGAAAAAATAAAAAACACTGAGTAGAGGTCAGACTTGACACTCTGGGACTGAAAAGAAAGGCTGAAAATAGTCAGACAGGTCAAACGAAGCAGAAAAACGATGAAACAACCAAAGTCGACTTGACAAGCAAAACACTAGACGAACAATGAGAGATGATGAACACATTGATCCCCAGTGGATTCGCCAACTTGTTGTGAAATTAAATACCCTCTGCAGACAAAGGTGATCCCTCTAGCCCTAGGGTGGATCTAGCAGCAAGAGGACATGCTAATGAATCGATTCCTAGTTTATGAATGAAACTGAGACAAGATAGATGTCCTACCTTTGTTACAACGTAGTTTTCGTAGTTGTGGCAGCAGTCTCCTAATCTTTGTTGATACACATTACGGTCCTTCAACAGTGGTACTCAGGTGCCTGCACAAGGATCAAAGAATGATAGCAGCATACGAAACAATACTTGCATTCATAACTATTTAATTGGTCAAGGAGAACTAAATGTATTGCACAAGATTAAACATATCAAATGCAAAACAAGAACCAAAACATCAGTCATGTGTTAATAAGAAGAGAGAGAGAGTTTACAACCAAAAGAGCCTTGATGTTGAAGCCTCCTTCAGCGGTCCAGTCAAAACGCATCTCAAGCATTCATTGGGGAATTGGACTTGACGAGACAATAAGCCTAGACTCTCTCTCGACAATGGGTCTCTCTCTGCTCTATCTCACACCAGCTATATCCAGACTATTCAGCTATTCAACCATTTCAGCTAGCTACAACTATGTGAGAGAGATGTATTTATAGGAGAGGAGGAGGAGGTTGGGATCCCTCATATGGTGGAAGGGAGTCCTTATACTTTGGGAGGTTACTCAAATGTAGGAAACAAGAAGCCAAAGGAAGGTGTTCAACCTTATTCAATTGAAAAAACCATGCTGACACCACTCACGAAGTGGTTGGGAATGGAATATTCGCTTCTATTTTAAAAAACTTTGCAAAAACAACTCGACATAGGCAGTCCACTGAGACAGAGCACCAATGTGCGCAAGGCCCAATGCTAATATCTTTATGGGTGGGAGGCCAAAACTACTTGCCAGCACTGACCCAAAATAATATGTTTATGAGAGCCTGCTCCGGGAATGTTCAACAGAGGAATGATACTTTTTGCAAGGTATGACAATACACAGAAGTCATGGAAATGGTTCTCCAATGTTCGGGATGGGGATTGCAAGGATAGTGAAAAAATGTTGTGTAACAGTACCACTACCTCCTCATGTGGTTTTCCTTCTACACGAAGAAGATATGAAATACCCACTAGTTGAGCTGGTCTAATATATGCATGAAACATCAAATAGTTTATTCTTGGAAACATAAAAAAAATAAAACAATTGTAAAAAATTCAAAAACTTAATGGTTGAAATATTTTTACCCGAATCATCCCATTGCTCACCCTTAGGAAGCTTGAGCTCGAGATCATCATAGAAACCCATCCTTGCGTAATGATAATCCTTGATCATGATGAATATCTATGCAACCATCCAAATAAACCGATCATTTGTGGACCTACATATTAGGCCATATGATCTATCCACCTCCTCATTTAGGGGACCCTCGGATCAATAGGCTTGAGTGTAACCTGCTAAGGCTGAAATAGTGGCACCCATTCTAGAGCAAAAGAGATTAGGATCGAACCACAATCTAATGTCTTTAACTTCCCCTCTTTCATTTTAGTCATTTGTTCCTCCATATTGACCAAAACACCCTCACTCCAGTTGAAAAATGTTGTCGCTAGAAATTCTATCCCATAATACATGTATGGTTGACTCGCTACATGGAGTTTCAAGCTACCTTCCAATCTCGCGATGATAAATAGGATCATTCTCAAAAGTAATTAGGTCACATATTTGATATTGATATTTCCATACCTTGCAGGCTAGGCTTGAGGTCTGCAATAGATATGGATATAGTCTTCCATGGTCTCACCACCACTCCTCCCACCTAGGTGAGAGATGGGGGCACTCCTCTTGGAGAGGCCCTTAAGAAAGTAGATATCCTCTACCTTTATCTCAAGAATATGTTACCCAAACCTGAATTATTGTACCTGAACATCCCACGAGCGAACGAGATACTAGAAAAATTCCATCTACTGCCTCATGCCAGGTAGCCAGAACAATTTCAACAATCCACATTTTTTTAGTGCCTAGATGGTAGCATGATTATTTGTTGCAGTTAAATCTTATTCCTCATGTTCTATTTCTCACCAAATGAATGCCATTTTGTGTTATTGAACACCTGAAAAGTCAACAAAGGATTCATTAGGTTCATTTTCATGTAAAAAGTCTGAAAAAAAATTGAGGGAAAATTGATAAACCATTGAGAATTTTACACCCAACGCACCCCTATAGTACAAACCAGAGCATTTCACCTCTCCCAATGGTGATAATTTTCCTAGCTGCAACGTAGATTTTGACACGGGGGGTGCGTTGGTCCTAGGGCATGTTTTTAGAACCCCAAGGCCCTCAAAACCTCAAAAATTTTCCATGAAATCACAAAAATGCACCATCAAAATAAAGAGTATGGTTTTAGATCCTAAGTGGAAGTGACGTTACTTGAAATGATCCATCGGATTGGCCGCAATCAGCTGCAGAAGATCGAGGGAAAAAATGCTCCAAAACTATCATTATTGAAGGTAAATGTGAAATGGTAAAAACGAATAGTAATTTTGAGTATTTATGGTAATTTATTGCATTATTTTATTCATATTTAAAGTTTTGACCTAGATATCTTTCATTTTTACTATGAAACAAGTATGTTTGATCCTTTATGTGGTGCTTTGAGCAGGTCAAACAGTTGTTAATGATGTTTTATTATGCTTTAAACAAGTTAGTTTTTACCAAGGAGTATAATTTTATCTCTTTTTCAGGATCTATAAAACTACAAAAAAGAATCCCCTTGGAGTACTCTTTCAACTCTTTCCAGACTCCCAAAATAGGAAAAAATTACCGAGCACTTGTCTTTTCGAACTCGTAAAAGTAATTGATAAGGCGTCCACTCAGTATAAGTTTAACCCTTTTCCGGACTGGGATGGATTGTTTATGAAAAAGGAATACCTTATTTAAACATGACTAAGAGGTTCTCTTGGGTATTTTTTCCTACCTTTTTGGACTTGAGATACTATCTACGGAAAGGGGCATGTGGAGTTTAATTTTTCACCTCTTTTTCAAACTTTCTAAATGTGAAAAAGATGTTGAGTTTTACCTTCACTGGGCTCATTAAAAAATCAAACAACGATGGACTTGTCGAACATGAAAAGGTTTAGCCACTCCTTCTAAGGGTTTGTTAAAAATACTCAGAGGGATTCATCATAAGGATGAATTTACAAATCAATCATATGTTATTCTCCTCAAGATTGTTAAAAAATAAAGAGGTATTGACCAGTATGGTTGGGGAAATTGAGAAAACAACGTAATCCATTTTCTAATGGCAGCGAGTCACTCTTGAACATGACTCTATTCCACTTCATCTTGGTGGTTGTTGGCTTTAGTAATCTGCTTGTCATTTGGTTCATCATACCTTTTCAAAGCCTCCATCTCGGTTTTGGGTCAATGCTGCCAACTCCATTCATTTTTGTTATGTGTTCAAGAGAAGTCATTTCAATTGATATATGTTGCAATACCCTTAAGCCTTCATTCCATGTTTGTGTTTTCTTGATCCAGTTCTATATTATCATCATTTTGTCTCAATCATGATACCCATTTCATGTCGTTGATGGGGATACATCAAGGCCCTCTTGCGACTGGTCACCTCCTGTCGACACCAACACATCATCCAGGAAGTTGACCTACAAACACCCCTTTGGTACCTTGGTACTTGCATACATCAATGGGAAGTTTCCTCACTCTCGGAGATAGGTTTACATCAATAGCCTTCGACCGAAAGACTCTGTGTGGTGTTCAACATCAACTCATTTACTCATGCCATACAAATTGTACCATAGTACCTTGAGATCCATTAACATCAATGGTGGTTTCTCTCGTGTTTGTTAACGACTTACATCATCAGGGATAATCATTAGGGGAATTTTGAGGTCTAAAATGGGCCTTTTAAGAAAAATGTACAACCAAAATAAACTTTATAAGAACCAATAGGATTCAAGATGATTATGTCAATGATGGGGGATGATTCAAAATTTTTGGAGTAAAAAAGTAAAAAGATTAAAAAATAATAATATAATAAAACTACTTTTTCAACTCGTATTTTCAACTTATATCTCTAAGGTTTTACTCAAATTTCGAGCATGAGTACTCATTGGATGCAAAATTTAATTCTTCATCCAATAAGTACCCATGTTTCATACTTTTGATGGACCCTACTACATGAAAAATGAGAAATACATGAAAAAATGTGATTGAAATCACGTTTTTTCATGTATTTCTCATTTTTCGAATAGTTGGTTCCATCGAAAGTATGCAACATGGGTACTCCTTGGATTAGGAATCAAATTCTTCATCCAACTAGTGTTTCCACTCAAAATTTGAGCAAACCCATAGGGAGATAAGTTGGAAATACAAGTTTTAAATAAATATCCTTGTATCTAGGAGTATTTAACACCATCTCTTACAACTTTTTGTCGCTCTCTAGGAGAAAAATGTTTTGGAAGCCTTATTGCAGCCAAATAATCAGTAATATCTATGAACCATGGTACTTTAGTAGACAAGGAAAACAAGTGCTCCTTAGGAAAAACATCTACAAAATTAGACTTATCTTCATTATAAATTCTTTATAAAAATTCAAGAACAACATTTAATTTTGCAGGTTTATAAATAATTGTAAAGTCTTGCAGAAGGAGTAACCATTTGGTCGCTCAACCATGAGTAATAGGTTTTTTCATAAGATATCGGATGTTCGAATGATCAGGGTGAAAAAACATAAGATATCCAATGATATAATGAGGAAAATTGCTTATGGTGTGAATTGAAACAAGGAATTATTTCTTAGTGATGGTATAATTCAACTCGGCATAGGTTAGAATTTTACTAATGTAATAAATGGCATACGGTTTTTTATCTTATTTTTGTCCCAGTACAACCCCAATGGTCATGTGTGAAGCATCAATGTGGATGCGAAAGGGTAAATACCAATTAGGACCTCGAAGGATAAGAGCACTAAACAACTTTTGTTTTAGCGTATCAAAGGCTTCTTGACATTGTTCACTCCAGGAGAATTCTGTAACCTTGGCTAAAATATGGATAAGAGGAGTTGTTATCGTAGTGAAATTTTCTATAAATTGACGATAGTATCTGACATAACCTAAAAAAATACTAACATATTTTTGTGTGGTATGGGTAAAAATATTTAAGATAACTTTTATCTTGGCAGGGTATACTCTCATTCCTTCAGGCGAAACATGGTGTCATAATACGATCCTTGATTAAGAAGCATCTGAAACTTTTCATTATTAACGGAAAGGTTAATTCCTGACAACAGATCAACACATTTTCTAAAATTTTCAAGGCTTCTTTAAATGTGTTTGATCCAGATCTTGGGGGTTGCTAAGATCTGAAAAATTGAAAATCTAGAAAAAAAAAGGAGAACAAACAATAAAAAAACCACAAAGACTTTTTTTTTTTTTTTAAACAAATAAAAATTGTAATAACTACATAATGGCAAACAATATGCATTTTTATGAAATGAGACTTATTACTTATAGCCTTTTTTAGTTATAATACCATGGGTAAATTCCATGGGTGGATAAATATCATGGGTGGATGAATACCATGGGTGGATGCTACATTCCATTCAGATTATTCCCCCCCCAAAGAAGAAAGGGTCCCCATTGTGTGAAGTTCCCTCCTAATAATCTTTTGTTGAATATGAAGAGCTAATGAAGAGAAGGGTTTTGTATGGTTGATCGATAACCCTGATGAAGGAATATCCAAAGATAGAGATACCATGTAATGCTTGTGATTCAATATGATACTAACAATGTGAAGCCTAGAAAATGGACTTCAATGAACTGTGGGTTGTGTATGGGCCATAACCATAACAAATGAAGATCCGAGGATAGAGATACCTTCTAATTCTTGTGACCAATTTTGATACTGATATTGTGCGGCCTAGCAAATGGACTTTGATGACAAGGGTTTTCTGTGGTTGACCCATAATCTTGGGTTTTTGGGTGACCCTTAACCATGATGAACAAGGGTTCGAGGATAGATACCTTGTAATTATTGTGGGCCAACTTTGAGACTAAAAATGCATGACCTAAAAATAGATCTCGAGATAATTTACTTGCCGATATTCCTGGTATAAATATGGAAGCTTATCTTTGTAAATTCTCACATTCCAATGACATGTTGTAAACACTTTCTCAAAATACTTAAGTTTCATACACCCAGTAGGCCTGCCATACTTCGTACCAAGCTTCCCAAATCTATAGTAGCATGGTTAAAATACAATGCAATTATGTATTGCATGATTTTCCCCTCTGTCAACAAGATAATAAAACACCTTGATAACATGAAACACTCCACCTTTAACGCGAGGCATCCATAAAAATTTGTGAATGTCATTAGCATAATACCTAGTAACACCTCCAAACAATGAGGATGCCACAACACTTACAAATAAAAAACCCACATTTCCAGATCAAAATGAAGGTTGAGATGAGGTAGACTCGGAAAATGAAGAAGTCGGGGTTCCACAAACTAAGCCTGGTGTCGAACTAGGATTATTTATATCCTTGCACAAGACAAGACTAAAGAGATTAAAATGGTTCTGTGGCCATCCGATAAATCAATAAATAAAAGTCCATTTGGCTCCATGAGATTTTCATGGACAACAATAATAGAAGTGAATTCACGATTTTCTGAATATTCCACGATATTTTTTTAGTTGAAAGGTTTCATTCTTGTAGTAATACACATTTGGAATGAAAAACTACAACTCCTCAATAAGTTGGTTTCCTCTAGTGGGCCAAAAGTGTGAGGTCGTGATCATAATTTTTGGTGTTTGCATGTGACTAAAATGCACACTAAATTCATCACCAATATTATATGTAAACAAATCTTCATCATCTGGCTGATAGATAGTCTCATTAGCCTCCTGTGTGCTTTCAATGGTGTGGGGAACCTTTGGTTTTTGAGTGTCTTCTCCAAGATCCACAACTCTTTATCTTTTGAATCACTAGACTTGATAGGCTTATTCTTTGGATTCAGTTTTGCATTCACCATGGACCACTTGATTTTATTTTTCATCGAGGAGGGCTGCATTGTCTTAAGTTTCATATCAAAAACACAATCCTATTCACCTCTAAGAAAGATGCAACAGCTACCTGAGTGGAAATTTGTGGTGTTGATGCTACTACAGGAATTGGTGGAAATAAATAAAAGGTACATGCATGATGCTTCAGAGGCCAGTTGTACCAGTCAAGAAAAGAGACATCATAGAAGTCGTGGTTGACGCTACCATCTAGTGTAAATTTTTCTAGCGAAACTAATGTCTCCTTGGAGGTTTTGATCTTGTATATAAATTATCTGCAAAAAAATCTTAAAAACAGAAAATAAACAATAGTGAGAGCATAAAACATAAAACAAATATACACAGAGATTTTCCCCTGGATCCCAAATCGGGACGACCAGCTTGATTTTTCATTATATTCCTTTTAGTGTTACAACACATATATATACATATCGAAGCATACATAAACCCCAATCCATTAATATTGGATTAGAAAATAACCATAGTCCCCTTGACTGGATCTACAAAATACCAAGGGCCGAAAACCATCATGCCCCAAAACCATGTGCAAACCCATACACAAAGCCATGGGCGGGTCTGCCCACTGAAAAATAAGGACCAATTTTTTTTTCCCAGGGCGCTGCCGCCCCCCTATGACCCCCTTGCTATTCCCGATGCAAAGTACAAGGGGGGTTTTCGACCCCCTGTGACCCCCTCGCGCATGACTAGTCATGGAAAGAATATAACACATACCCAACATTCTCCCACTTGTTGTTTTCTTTCCGTAGGGGACCACAGGAGAGCTTAGTCATTAGCCCAGATCTGCAACACCCATTATTTCTCTACACCAAGAGAACTTCTGAGTGCTCACAGACTTCGTCAATGCATCTGCAACATTCTTCAAGGTGTCCACCTTTACCCGAAACACCCTTTTAGCCTCAACCATATCTTTCACAAAGTGATATTGAACATCAATGTGCTTTGTCTTTGAATGATAAGCAGGGTTCTTAGCCAAGAAAATTGCACTTTGGCTATCACAGTCTATCCTTATATCTTGCTGCACAAACCCCATACTTGAACAAAATCTCTGCAACCAAACTGCTTCTTTTCTTTCATGAGTGGTTGTTATGTATTCTGCCTCTGTAGTTGAAAGAGCCACTACAAACTGTCTTTTACTCATCCAACTGACTGCACCTCCAAATAGGCTAAACACATACCCACTTGTAGATCTTCTTTGGTCCAGATCTCCAACCCAATTTGCATAAAAAAAACCATGAATGTCCAACACTCTTTCCAATCCTAGTCTTCCTTGGTAGCACAAGCCATAATCACTAGTGCCACGAAAATATCTAAAAACCCGCTTCACTATTGTCCAATGCTCCTTCCCTGGGTTTGACATAAACCTTCTCAGTACTCCCAGTGCATGTGCAATGTCTAGTCTAGTACAGACCATTTCATACATCAGGCTACCCACTGCACTTGCATATGGAACACGGGACATATCCTCCTCTTGTTCTGGTGTCTTGGGACACTATTCAACAGATAGCTTTGTACCTACAGAAATCAGAACATTCACCGGTTTACTATCCTCCATATTGAACCTTTGCAATATAGTCTCGGCATACTTCCTTTGGTTTAACTAGAGCTTCTTCTTTGCCCAACCTCTCTTAATTTCCATTCCCAAAATATAGTTTGTAGCACCAAGATCCTTCATGTCGAATTTGGAGAACAATTGGGTCTTCAAATCTTGGATACTTTCTTTTTCATTTCCAATAAACAACATATCATCCACATACAAGAACAAATAAATAACACGGTCACCAATTAATTTAAAAAAAACACAGTGATCCTCCTTTCTTCTGGTGAAGCCTATTCCCCGTATATAGGTATCAAATTTCTGATACCACATCCTTGGTGATTGTTTTAACCCATATAGATACTTTTTTAACCTACATATAAGTTCTTTCTTCCCCTTCACCATAAATCCTTCAGGTTGTTTCATGTAGATCTCCTCTTCCAGATTCCCATGAAGAAATTTTGTCTTCACATCCATCTATTCTACCTCAAAATAAAATGCAGCAACAACAAATAAAAGTAATCTAATAGAAGTAACTTTGGCAACAGGAGAAAAAATATCACCAAAATCAATTCCCAGCACCTGGGAATAACCTTTTGCTACCAACCTAGCTTTGTATTTCTCCACCTTGCCTTCTACATTCATCTTCTTCTTAAATACCCATTTGCTCCCAATGGGCTTCCTTCCAGCCAGCAACTCCACCAGATCCCATGCCTCATTTTTATGCAAGGATACCATTTCATCCACCATGGCCTCCTTCTAGAGTTTTCCATCCTCTGAATCTACGACCTCCCTGACGGTTCTGGGATCATCATCAGTTATAGTTAAAGAAAAATTTGAACATAAAGTAGATGGACTATAGCTTTCTGGTTGTCTTCTTTCCCGAACTGATCTTCTCACAGCTGGAGTTTGTGGCTCTTCCTCTTCTGAGTCTTCTTCTGTTGTAGAGTCTGATTCATCCTCCTTTAGCTCAAACTTTATCTTCTCAGGTTCCATTTGTAGGAATTCATGTTTAACAACATCTTTCACCTCTCTAAACACCACATCTCGGCTCTACACAACCTTCCTTGTTTCTAGGTTCCAAAGCTTGTGACCCTTTAAACCATCCTTATACCCAATAAAGATGCACCTTTCAGATTTATTATCCAACTTGGTACTTTTCTCTTTTGGAACATGTGCATATGCATCACATCCAAATACCCTCATATGTGAAAGAGAAGGTTTCTTACCAGTCCATACCTCATGTGGAGTCTTATCCTCCAACGTTGATGAAGGTGATCTGTTAACCAAGTAACATGCAGTCTCCATTTCCTCTGCCCAGAATTCTTGTCCTAACTCGGTACCACTAAGCATGCTTCTTTCCTTTTCCATCAACGTTCTGTTCATTCTTTCTGCAACTCCATTTTTCTGAGGCGTGTATGGATTATTATTTTTCCGTGCTATACCACACTTCTTACATAACACTTCAAATTCCTCCTTGTAGAACTCCCCACCATTATCTATCCTCAACACCTTTATCTTCTTCTTTGTCTAGTTTTCCACCAGAGCCTTAAATTATTTAAATTTGTTAAAGAATTCAGATTTCTTCCTCGAGAAATATATCCATGTATTCCTTGAAGTCTTTCTTGATTAAACAAGTACAGGCTGCAATGCGTGAACGCTAGATTTGGCTACATCTTGTAAAGGACTAATATCTTGTTCGCCCTCTTAGCACTAGGAAAACTCCAGGTTGCTTCCATATACAATATTCCCGAAAATGAAATCAGAGAGCTATTAGACATACCTTCTACCATACCATTTCCATGCAGTATCTGAAGGCCCTTCTCTCCAATATGTCCAAGCCTTTGATGCCATAGCATGGTCTTTTCTCCAGAGACCGCTAGGCTTTCTACTCCACTTTTAGGAACCACGGAACTATTACACCCATCAATAACAGTGCTACCTTGTAGCTTGTATAGAGTTCCAATCTGAACTCCCCGCATTAATACCAGTGCTCCCTGAACCATCTTGCAGGTATATTTCTTGAACACTGTTTTTACACCTGCATCATCCATATTTCTTACAAAAATCAGATTTCTGGCCAATGCAGGAATATGCAGAACACCAGGAAGTGTTCTAATCCTTCCACCTTGCAGCTTCAGCTTGAACTTTCCACGTCCGACGATTCTAGCCTTCCTATCATCCCCTAAGAAGACATCGTCACCATCATATTTCTCATACTCTCAAAACCACTCCCTATGGGGAGTGAAGTGAAAGGATGCACCTGAGTCAATCAACCATGACTCATGATCTACATGTGTATTTGAAGAAGAAGCCAAATACACATCCCCACCTTCATTCGAGGTGGTTTTTCCCTCTGAAGAAGGAGCATCATCGGATCCCTTTCCTTTCTCAGGAGCTTTATATCTGCAGTCCTTTTTGTAATGTCCTTCCTTTTTTCATTTCCAACACACCTTTACAAGCTTTCCAGGAGATTTAGATCTCCCTCTCGATTTAGATCTCCCACTTGAAACCTTATTCTTATTTATGTTCTGGGACCTTCCTCGTACAGATAAGGCATCTCCATTAAGACCCTCCATATTTCTCCGTCTCATTGCCTGCGACAGCAAGGCTGAGACAATGTCATCAAAATTCAAGGTAGTTGTATTGCTACCTATTGCAATAACCAGAATATCCCACAAGTCTGGTAAAGAACACAATAAATTGATGCACTTATCTTCATCTAAGATTTTAATATAAATAGATGAAAGCTGACTCACCACGGTATTGAAGGCTTTTAGTTGCTCTGTCACTGAGTCTCCATCCTTCATCCTCAGGTTATACAAATTTTTCCGTAGGAACAATTTATTCACTAGAGAATTAGATTGGTACAAAGTCCCTAGCTTGTCCCACAAGGTCTTCGCTGTAGCTTTCCCATATACACTCAACAATACTGAATCTAAGACACAAAACTGTATTGTGCTCTTTACCTTCTGATCCAGCTTCTTCCAGTCTTCATTTAATATTGTCGTTGGTTTAGTACCCGAATCTACCACGATCCACTGATCCTTATCCACCAATATTGTTGTGTAACCAGCTTCAAAAATAGAAGAAAAGAGATATAAACGCCTTAGAAATAAGCCACTTCGAGGGGGCAACCTCCAATACATTACATAAATGCACAATTCTTGGATGATACAAATTACAAAACCTCCTTTCTATATATAGGAGTCCATGGGGCCACAATGTAATCCTAGTGGGGCCATGATGTAATCCTAGCCGACCTAACAATAATAATTTAAGGGCACAATAATAACAATATGGGGGTTACAAGGGTACAATAATAACAATAAGGGGGTTACACTAACAAAAATAAGGGACTATACTAGTAATATAGGGACCTAACATGCCCCTCTCCTTCAAAAAAGGTGTTGTCCTCAATGCTTGAGTAGCTCTGGGTGCTTCTGTATAAAATTCTCATCCTCCCATGTAGAATCTTCGGTGGGTAAGTTCTTCCACTTGATGAGATACTCTAAAATTGATCGATTTCGTAGCTATAGAGTTCTTGTTTCCGTGACCGCTTCAGGTTCCAATATGATTTTTCCTTCCTCATCAAGTTCTGGAAATATTGTTTGAACTGGAAGATTTTCACCTATAACCTTCTTTAAGCATGAAACATGGAAAAGTGGATGTACTCGCGAAGAAGCAGGAAGCTCCAATTTGTATGCCATAGTACCAATCTTTTGCAACACCTTGTAAGGACCATAGTACTTTGGCGATAATTTATTATCCTTCTTAGCTTGTTTGAGGGACATTTGTTTATATGGTTGTAGCCGTAAAAATACCCAATCTCCTATACCAAAACTTCTCTCGCTGCGATGTTGATCTGCCTGTTGTTTCATTCGATTTTGTGCCAAATTCGGGTTATCCTTTAAGAGTTGGAGAACTTCTTGCTGATGCTCGATGTGATCTTCCACTGCTTGAACCTTCGAATTTTCCCTTAAAGATGATGTGATCGATGGTGGATGATATCCATTAAGTGCCATAAATGGGGTCATTTTTGCTGCAGTATGGAAGGAAGTGTTATACCACCATTCAGCGAGAGGTAACCACTTGACCCATTGTGTTTGTTTATCGGATACAAAACAACGAAGATATCCTTCCAAACATTTATTTACTATCTCAGTTTGACCATCAGATTGAGGATGATAATATGAGCTATGAGCTAATTGAGTACCCAAACAAGAAAATAACTCCGTCCAAAAATTTCAAGTAAAAATGGGATCTCTGTCGCTCACAATAACCCTTGGTCTTCCATGTAGCTTTTGAATTCTATCCATAAATGTAGTAGCAACTGTACTTGCTTTAAATGGATGAGATAATGCACAAAAGTGTGCATACTTGGTAAGTCTATCAACTACCACCGTGATGACACTCTTTCCTTCAGACTTAGGTAAACCTGTGATAAAATCCATTGAAATCTCCTCCCAACGTTGACTTGGAATGGATAAAGGTTGTAGAAGTCCCGGGGTCTTAATTGTCTCCACTTTATTCCGCTGGCAAACCAAACATTCCGCCACAAACTTTTGAATATCAGATTTAAGGCCATCCCAAAAAAATTCTTTCTTCACCCTGTGGTAAGTTTTTAAAAATCCTGAATGTCCTCCTAAAGGAGAAGTGTGCAATTCCAGAAGAATATTTTGTTTTAGTTGGGAATTCTTACAAAGATATAAGCAATCTTTGTACCATAAGGAATCATTTTTCCAACTAAATGTATCAGATGTACTAGGATCTTGCTGCAACTTTTGAATGAGTGTCCATACATCTTTGTCCTTCTTCCATTCATCTCTTGCTTCGGTTATCCAATCTGGTTGGATAATAGAAATGGCACACAACAATGCTTCCACCTCTTCATTCTTTCTTGAGAGTGCATCTGCAACAACATTAAGCTTTCCTTTTTTGTATATTATTTCAAAGTCATAACCCAACATCTTTGTGACCCATTTTTGCTGCTCTTCTGAAGATAGTCTTTGTTCCGAAAAGTGTTTAAGACTATCATGATCAGTTTTTACCTTGAAGTGTCTTCCCATTAGGTAAGTTCGCCATTTCTTTAGTGCATGTAGTATTGCTAACATTTCCTTCTCATAAATAGGTTTCTGTAAATACTTTCCTTTGATTGGACGACTTTCAAAAGCAATGGGTCTTCCTTCCTGCATTAAAGCTGCACCAATTCCATTTCCTGAGGCATCACATTCCACAATAAAGGTTTTTGTGAAGTCTGGCGTAGCTAAGACCGGTGCTAGGCACATTGCCTCTTTAAGATGTTCAAAGGCCTTAGTTGCTTCGGGAGTCCATGAAAATGCATATTTCTTCAATAATGTTGTTAGAGGTGCTGCTATTCTCCCATAATTCTTAACAAACTTGCGATAATACCCTGTTAACCCGAGAAATCCTCGCAACTGCTTTATGGTTGTGGGGACTTTCCATTCCTTAATGGCTTTAATTTTGTTAGGGTCTACTTTAACTCCCTCGTGAGATACAATATGACCCAGATATTCCACCTCTTGTACTCCAAAGAAACATTTGGATGATTTTGCATATAATTGTTTCTCCTGCAATAGTTTGAGCACCCTGTCAACATGTTCAACATGATCCTTCCAAGACCTGTTGTAGATTAGTATATCATCAAAAAATACTAGCACAAATTTTCTAAGGAAGGGTTTGAAAATGGAATTCATCAACCCTTGAAATGTAGAAGGTGCATTGGTAAGGCCAAAAGGCATGACCAAAAATTCATAATGACCCTCATGAGTTCGAAATGCTGTTTTTGGAATAACTTCAGTCTTCATTCTAATTTGCTGATATCCTGAACGAAGATCCAACTTGGTAAAATAAATTGCTCCATGTAATTCATCCGATAATTCATCAATCACAGGAATGGGAAATTTATCTTTAATGGTGAGCTTATTGAGCTCCCTATAATCCGGACACATTCGCCATGATCCATCCTTCTTGTGTACCAATACTACGGGAGCAGAGAAAGAACTTTGACTAGGTTGAATTATACCCGCCTCTAACATTTCTGCAATCATACGTTCAATTTCGCTCTTTTGGAAGTAAGTATATCTATAAGGCCTGATGTTTGGAGGAACACTTCCTGGAATCAAATGAATAGCATGATCATGATCACGAATAGGTGGGAGTCCTTTGGGAGTTTCAAACACCTTGGAATGATTGTCCAAGACTTGTTGGAGATCTGCAGAAATAGATGATTTTGAGGTTGGAACTTCTAGTGAGCATAATTGTGCAATTACGCCTCGTTGTTATTTCTTTAGAAGCTTTGTCATGACATTAGAGCTTATTATCCTTCCTGGCTTCCCTTCAATACTCCGTAATTCGACTTCCTTTCCTTCTGAAAAAAATTTCAAGAAAAGTTCTTGAAAATTAAAAGCTACCGTCCCCAAAGATTGTAACCATTGTACTCCTAGTACAACATCAACACCTCCCATAGGAATGGAAAGCATTGGACTTGTCAACACATATTCCCCCATGGTTAGCTTGATATTATGGCATTTTCCAGAGCAATTTATGGTTCCTCCATTTGCAACCATCACTTGACATTCTGGTGCTGGGTATAGGAAACAATTCAATTCCTTGGCTACCTTACAATGAATAAAATTATGGGTACTACACGAATCAATCAACACTATTACCTTTTTCTTCTTGATATGTCCTTCTATCTTGAGAGTTTGAGGAGTGGTAATTCCTGCCAATGCATTACACGATATGGTCAGAATCATTTCTTCCTCTTCTTGGGTTGGTTCCTGATGTATATCCTCTTCTTGTTCATTTTCTTCTTCCTCTTCACGATCTATGTAAAATAATTTCTTCTCAGCACACTTATGACCTTTAGTGTATTTGCTATCACAACTGTAGCAAAGCCCTTTTGCTCTTTTTTCTTCCAATTGTTGTGGTGTCAACCTTGTAGGTTGTGGAAATCTAGATGTAGCCACACTTCCTTCTTTATGGAATTGAGTAGTAGACTTCCTTGTTGCCATAATTTTACATTCAACTTTTCTTGCCAACCTGAATGCCTTCTCTAATGAATCAGGTTCCAGAACACGAACTTCATGTTGAATGTTATCCTTTAAACTGCCTAAGAAGAGATCAATCCTGTGGTCCTCTGAAATATCGGTTACCCTTATACTCAATTTTTGGAAGTCCTCAATGTGCTGCCCCACTAAACCCTTTTGTTTGAGATTTATCAATTGGGTAAAGAAGGTGTTTCTCTTTGTATCCTCATAATGTGCTATCATTTCCTCCGTAAAAATTGACCAAGTGACAATTTTTTTACGGGAGCAAAGCCATCGATACCATACAAATGTATTTTGTTCTAAATGTAAAGTTGCGATACGTACCTTTTGTGTGTTTTGCACGTTATGGAGATCAAAATATTGCTCCATCTGTAGTATCCATGTTACAGGATCCTTTCCATCAAACTTCCTCATATCCATTTTTGGAATATGGTGGTTCTTCCCACCAAAATTCAAGTTTATGAAATCATGATTAACATTTATTTTGTTCTCATCATGAGGTTCTTCTCCTATATTTCCGCCATTAGGAATCATTTCTGGTTTTAAGCTTGTCATCAAGCCTTCCATGCATGCTTTTAGATCATTCTTCATGTTTTCTATGTTGTCTTTTATGTCATCCATCTTAGCTTCCATGCCATCCATCTTAGCTTGCACACCATCCATTTTAGCTTCCACGCCTTTCTTCAAACCTTCCATCTTTACTTCCACGCCATCCATCTTAGCTTCCATGCCTTTCTTCAAACCATCCATCTTCACTTCCACACCTTTCTTTAAAACTTCCATTTCATTTTTTTCTGCTCTTTGCGAGAGTGAAATTTGTTGCACTTGTTCTTGTAATTTTGATAGATCATGTTGCAATTCTTCATCTTCATGAGTCATGGTAGAGCCTTCTGAAGGCTTGATGGGTGTTGAATTCCTTTTAGGGGCCATTTTAGAATCCAATATTGATATCTATTCTACAAGATGCCCTTGGAATCAATTCAACTTGATTCTTCAAACAAGACTTATGCAATTCGGAAAAAAATACACACCTTTTACTAGCTTTTAGGAGCTCGATATTGAAATTGAATTATCTCTGTAGTTGAAAATCTTAGATATCTGAAATTCAGCCCTATAGTAGATCTCTGAAGCTTCTTTCAAATGCCACAGGTCTGACCTGATTTGGATTCTCCAAGACAAAGTTGTGTCCAATCTCCCACAATGACCTAATTCTGGACTGGTTTAGTAGAGCGAACTTGTACGACTTGCCACGTGTCACTGTTTTGTCCTTTGTCTCTGAAATTGATAGAAAAAAAACTTCAGTCTGTGTACTTGCGACCACTTTTTATGGCACTTCAATCCAATGCCCAGAGAGAGAGTTATTGAATTTTTCCCACGATCACCTCTTTGAGATGAAATTCAGGAGCCTGAAAAAGCACTACCTTCCACAGATCATATCTCCAAAAATATTGCGAACCAAGCTCTGAAATTTTTTTACAAATTTCCTCAGGATTTCAGCTTCGCACCATATGAATTGCAGACTCTGAACCTTCGTACAAAAAACTTTATAGCGCAAATGCCACGATGACCTGTTTATGAGCTTGAAAAGATACCTAACTTCCACAGATGATATCTCCTCAAATATTGCGAACCAAGATCTGAAATTTTTAGACAACCTTCCTCAAGATTTCAGCTTCGCACCCTAGAAATTTCAGCTTCTGAAGCTTCGTAGAAAAAAAGTTATAGCGAAAATTCCACGATGACCTGTTTGGAGCAGCGAAACCCTAGAATCCCAAAGCTCCGATACCAAATGTTGTGTAACCAGCTTCAAAAGTAGAAGAAAAGAGATATAAACGCCTTAGAAATAAGCCACTTCGAGGGGGCAACCTCCAATACATTACATAAATGCACAATTCTTCGATGATACAAATGAACAAACCCTCCTTCTATATATAGGAGTCCATGGGGCCACAATATAATCCTAGTGGGGCCACAATGTAATCCTAGCCGACCTAACAATAATAATGTAAGGGCACAATAATAACAATATGGGGGTTACAGGGGTACAATAATAACAATAAGGGGGGCTACACTAACATAATAAGGGGCTACACTATTAATATAGGGGCTTAAAAAATAGATCCTCCATCTTGAGCTTCCACAACTCAAAACTCTGACCATTAAATTTATCGATCTCTATCTTCCCGCCGCTCACCATCTTCTTTCACCGCAAGAATTGATCTCGCGGATCTCCCACTGAACAGGGTCTACCTCAGGCCCGAGCAAAAAAAACCTCAGCAGCAAAGGTGTCCCCTTGAAGCTGAAACTGCTCTGATACCAAATTTAGGTTTTAACCCTATATAGAATTTATCTACAAACGAATCTTAAAAACAGAAAATAAACAATAGCGAGAGCATAAAACATAAAACAGATATACACAGAGATTTTCCCCTGGATCCCCAATCGAGATGACCAGCTTGATTTTTCATTATATTCCTTTTAGTGTTAAAACACATATATATACATGCTGAAGCATACATAAACCCCAATCCATTAATCTTGGATTAGAAAATAACCATAGTTACCTTGACCGGATCTACAAAATACCAGGGGTCGGAAACCATCATGCCCCAAAACCATGTGCAAACGCATGCACAAAACCATGGGCAGGTCCACCCACCGAAAAATAAGGACCAAAAAAATTTTCTTGGGCTGCTGCCCTGGACGCCGAATAGGGGGGTGCTGCTACCCCCCCATGACCCCCCTGTTGCGCTCGACGCAACGTACAGGGGGGGATATCGCCCCCCCTGTGACCCCCTCGCACGTGACTAGTCATGGAAATAATATAACACATACTCAACACTCCTTTCCTATTACATTGTAGTTGAGGAATTTATCACAGTCCCCAGTCTCGGAGGAGCCCACGCTAGAGTTGTCAAATTTGCAGTGAGTGCATCCCCAAATTATGCCAGACTAGGTCGAAGGGTTCAATGTCTATGACTGCCGATCTAGCGGATGAAACCCTCATCTTGGTTCTAAATATTATGAAGAATGGGCAACTACACAGTCTCTTGAAATTGGTTAACCAATGATAAAATTGTCACGCCACAACCAGAAAGAAGTGCAACCCCAAGGGTTTGGCTTTCACTTAGGGGTATTTTATACAAGGAAATGGATACATCTTTTTACCTAAGATCCATTCTATAATTTCATTATGTGGATCTTATTTTACTTATTTTCTAGTCAATTTGTACTTCTTCAGCGTAACAAGAAGAGTCCAAAGAATATGAAAAAACCCTGTGTGGGATTCACAACTCAGATATGGCAGAAGAAACATGTTTTTAAATGCCAAACGTGGCTACTTGTGTGGGACCTGTGAGCCAAAAATATGAAGCCCTTGTTCAAGATAGAAAAGAAATGAATAATATGTGAGGGTCAATAATAGAAAAAAGAGAATCCCTTGGAGGCTTTAGTAGGGAATATTTTTTCCATGTCAGAGTTCTAGATCACCTTTTTGTCTATAATAGTGGACAAGTTGGGTTCAATGTGTGCTCATAACTATTTTTTATGGCAACTCCATTTAATCCAAAGCCTAGTTTCCAGGGAATCGTAACTTGATCCGATACCACTAATCCATATCTTAGGGGCCCCCAAGATATAAAATATTGAAATTCTAGAATAAAAGGAGAACACATGGTAAAAAAACCACATGGAATTTTTTTATTAAAAAACTGAAGAACTATAACATCTTCATTGTGGTGGACCATCTATATTTTTACGAAATGAGGTTTTTTACTTATAACATTTTTTAATTACAATGCCATGGGTAAATTCCATGGGTGGATAAATACCATGGGTGGATGAATACCATGGGTGGATGCCACTTTCCATTCAGATCTTTATACTATGGGTAAATTCCATGGGTGGATGAATACCATGGGTGGATGCCACTTTCCATTTGGATCATCAGCCTTTTTTAGTTACAATACCATGGTTAAATTCCATGGGTGGATGTATACCATGGGTGGATGCCACTTTTCATTCAGATCAGTGTTTCCATAAATAGTGAGATCATCCATGTAGATTTTGACACAGATATGAAAATATTCCAAGAACAACCCATTAGAATGTAGCAAGATCATTACACAATCCATGTGGAAGTACTCGGTATGAATATGTACTACATGGGAAAGTGAAATTAGTCTTCTCCTAATCTTTAAGAGCCACTTGAATATGGTTATAGCCACTAAACCCATCCAGAAAAGAGAAATTTTTCTTTGCAGCTAGGGTGTCCAGAACTTAATCGATAAAGGGTAATGGAAAGTAATATTTCAAATTAGCCATGTTTATTTCATGGTATTCAAAACATATTCGCCATTTTCCACTTTTCTTAGGGACAATAACCAAAGGAGAAACCAATTTACTATGATAAATTAGATAGATGTAGTTAGCATTCAATAGTTTTTGCAACTCTTCTTTTGCAATGTCCTTTAAAGTAGGATTCATCCTCCTCTCGGGTTGTATAATAGGTTACACTTTTTTCCCTTTTTTGAGAAAAAAATTTCATTTTTTTTCGGTTCTTCAACTTTCTGCAAACTATAACAATTTTTCTGTGTAGAATTTCATATTGAAATAAAAATAAAAGTTGTGAGAAATTTTGTTATCTTTCTATTACTTATTTTTTGAATTTTTTTTATGCAGATTTGATATGTCAACTTAGCGTTTCTTTGAGTGTCTGTTTCTTAACAATCAAAGGATTCATAAGAAGTCATGTTATGACGCAATGTTGTATTCATTGAAAATTTGTGTTTTTGAGAAAACAAAATGTGTTACAACAATATAGATAGAGTCTACTTTGGTTTCGTCATATTTACAAAGCCAATGGATGCATATCATAATTACTAGAATTTTTTGAATTGGTCCAATACGAAAAACTGCGTATTTTGGATATGTTTCGTGACGCAAGAAATTTCTTAACATATAAGTTATAAACTAAAAATCTAAAAGCTACCCATTAGAGACAACGAACCAATGTAATGTCCCATAATTTTTTCAATTTTTTTTACAATGTATTTTGGGAGATACAAAATTTTGATTTCACTGAATCACAATGACCCTCAGAAATTGTTTGCACCCATTTTATTAGAAAAATAATTAAAATTAGTAAACATTTATGAAATTCCATAAAAGTTATATTTCCTGAAATTAGATTCAATTTTGAAAATGATTGTCTTGGTTCCGATAATTAATTAACAACCTTTCATGGAGTTTAATCAGTCAAAAGTTGCAGAAACGTATTCAGAGCTTGGTTTTTGCGTAACTGGTGACGCATTAGTTCGGCCGAACTTTGATTAACAGTTCAGCCGAACTATGTTTTGCGTCGACGGCTCATTAAATCTAACGAGTTAATAGTTCGGCCGAAATTTTAATCAAAAGTTCGACTGAACTCTTGTATAACTTTCTGTCGACCGGAAATTTTTTCGAAGCCCCTACTAAAACACATTTCGCGGCAATATAAATTGCCACGAAATTAGTCACAATTTTCGCACATTTCATCTCATTTTACAAAGATCTTGGTTTGGGTTGAAAAAAAATTCTTCAAATTTTGGATTTAAGAGCATTTCTTGGAAGCAAACTGATTTTACAAAGAATTTTTTTGGGTTTAAAGAATTTTTTTGGAAGACATTTCTTGGAGGCGGCCTGATTTTGCAAAAAATTGTTTTGAACTTAAAAAAATTTCTTGGATGTACATTCAAAAAACATTTCTTGGAGGTATGTACGTGTTTTGAGTTGAAGTAAATCTTTTGAGCTTCGTTTCATTTTTATAAGACATTTTTCTCTCGAATTTTTTAAAGTGTTTTGAATTGGAGTATGTATTTTTTGCAAAAAATTTAAACTGAATTTTTTTAAATTAAATCTTTTGTGATATTTTTTGTAATCGATTTATTGTCTAATTTTTTGAAGGAAATTTTTTGAACTTCATACCCTATTATCATGGGAAATCGAAGAACTTGTGCGAGAAAATATGATCGAAAAAGAGACCTTGAGGAACGTAGAGAAGAGACGAGACAATCTCGCAAAAGAAAGTTAGAAGCCCTCTCAAATATTGAAGAGGAAAATCAACCTCAAGCAGAAATTGAAGCAGGTATGTAAATGTAAATATTATGATCTATTGATATATTTAAAATTTTCCTAATGTAAAATGTGAAGCTTAATTTTTATTTGATGAACTAATTTGAAAAATATTTTATTTAATGTAAAAAGACAGAGATATTCTTCAAAATATTGAAGAAGAAAATCAACCTCAAGCAGAAATTGAAGCAGGTATGTAAATGTAAATATTATGATCTATTGATATATTTAAAATTTTCCTAATGTAAAATGTGAAGCTTAATTTTTATTTGATGAACTAATTTGAAAAATATTTGAAATTATAGATATATTTATTAATTTAGTTATTTATTTAATATGTACTATTTTTTCGAATATGTAAAGATGAAATCACTATCGATAATGAGATGTTAGAAAATGTTGACACTCACACATATGGAGATAAAAAACCTGACCATGTTATACGATATCGTGTTAACTGAATTTTTGAAAATTATTTCTTAAATGAGCAGGTGACAGTTCAGGCTCAAATGTTGAAAGGTATCCTATCATTAAGGAAATTAAAAGAAGCTACGACACTATTGGGTATTCGAAAATCAACCAAAGATAAAAAAATTGAGGAAGATGTGATAAAAAATATGAGTAGTGCTATAAAATCAATTAAAAGATCTAGAGAGAAAGATGTTTCAATTGTATGTAGAGGAATACAGATGGCAATGGTTTCATCAAGTACTCAAGAGAATCGTTTGGTAACATCTATGGCACGGACACTGAGAACCTCGCAAAAAAATTTGCACAAACATCGAAAATTTCTGTTGCAAATAGATGTAAATGATGAACTCGCTTGTTGGAGAGCTATTTGTAGGCAACCATACAAATATAGACTTGGAGAAAATGTTAAAAAAATAATATATGAATATTGGAAGAACAATTCGCGTGTTTCACCAACTGCAAGGCATGTGATGCGAAGAAGAATAGCACGAAATCAGTACGAAGAACATGAAAAATATTTCTTGGAAACCACTCAGATAGAGTTATTCAATAAGTTCAAAGAAGAGAATCGTCAAATTCATGTTTCACTCAGTGCTTTTGTTCAACAAAAACCATGGTATGTAAAACCTATCACCGTACGCGACACTTGTTGTTGTCGTTATCATGTGGAATTTGAGTTATATTATGACACATTCCTTGATTTCGGTAGAACATTATAGAAGGATTCACCTCCTCCTTCCACTATCCGTGAATTCATATCTCAAATTCTATGTGAAAGAGAAAGCGATGAACTATTTTACAAAAAGAAATGTGTTGGTGGTAAAAAATGCGATGATTGAGGAAATTTGACTAAATTTCAAAACAAATATCGTATTGATATAAATGATCAATCATTGTCCAACATGAAAGTGAAATGGAAGAGATATGAATATATCGATACATCAATTCAAGGTGCAAATAGTGTTAAAAGAATTGAATTACTAGAAGACGAAATTTTTGTGATAGACTTTTTGAGAAAGTTTGAGGCAAAAATTTACAAATACACCAAGCATTCCCATAGAGCTCGATGGCAAGACTTGCAATTCAAAAAATCTCGTGAATTTTTTCCACCAAGGACCATTTTGTCAGTGATTGATTTTGCAGAAAACTACACATTTGTTCCACAAAAAGAAATTCAGAGTGAATACTATCATTCTGACCAAGTCTCCATGCTCGTCCATATTCTATATAGACATGCTGAACAAAATTTTGATCATATAGAAAGCACGAGTGAAAATCGACATATCATTAAAGAATATCACTTTTATATTAGTGATGATCGTACACATGATACATGTTTTGTACAACATTGTTTTGGAAAAATTTATGATTCATTGAAAAATTGTGGAATAACATTCAATGAACATTGGATATGGTCAGATGGATGTGCAGGTCAATTCAAATCTGCACGATCATTCTTTTGGTTGTGTTGTCTTCATAAGAAAACCTGCATTAAACATTGTTGGAATTTCTTTGAGATTGGCCATGGAAAAGGAGAACATGACGGTGCAGGAGCATGCATAAAACGAGCACTTCGAAGATATCAAATGAACCACTCTGCAAGCCGACTTGTGAACGCTGAAGAAGTTGTTCAATGGTGCATCGCTGCTCTAAGCCATGAGAGAAACCCATCAAAAGAAGTGCGAAGGTACATTCAATTTAATTTATATTGGAAATCTAATTTTAAACATTGTACATTTATCATGCAATGATTATCTTTGATTGTATTTTGATATCATATTTACAAATTCCTTTTCTAATTTTCCATATAAAGGTTTTTCTGGCATATTGGAATCGAAGACGTAGATAGATCAATTGGAAATGACGTTGAAACAATAAAAGGGACTCGATAATTGCATTCAATTCAAACAAAGTCGTCCAGAAATGTGTTTGCATTAGATAAAAGAAAATATTTTTGTTTTTGTGATGTTTGCATAGACAACACAAAATCCAATGACGTTTGTGAAAAAAAAATGTATGTAAACGATTGGAAACATACAGGGCTAAATACAAAGGGCAAAATGTCTATTGCAATGTTTGAAGAAATGCAATAAGAGGAAACTACAATATCATCTGATGGTGATCGAGTTTCTGATCTTGTTAGAGAAGGTAACATTTGAATTACTTTCTAATGATTTAAAGATCTAGAAATAAATTTAAATATGCATAATTTTGTTAAATTTATTTTATTGTGCAGGAGATTTTTTTGCTGTAATTGCACCTATTGACAACGATGAAAATGTGAAGTATTATTTGATGCGTTGCACTGAACGAAAAATGAAATTATTACAAAACTATAATGATCACGGATTTCAATATGACAGAGGGTCTATTATACTCAAAGGTTATTTTTTCAGACAAACTCATGAAAGTGAAGACTTTGTTTACTTTGAAGACTATGAACCTGATTCCATAAGTTGTCAATATAGTCACTTGGTGTGTGCAGCACACATAAAGTTGATAGAAGTTCAATCAAAGAAAAAATCGAAAATTAAGAGATGGAAAATGTCAAAATCCGATCATGAACGGATTATTGAGGATGGAATTCCATTAGAATTTTTTTGAGTGAATTGTCCAACAATTTATTATCTTTTGATTAAATATGTTTTAGAACTTCCAGTACTCAACTAAAAATTGAGCTGCTTATGTTATTTGTGCAAGTGTTTGCACATGTACAAATTGTTTGGGTACAAGCACGTGCTCTAGTATCAACTGAAAGTAGTTTTTCTATACATGTGCATTGATGAAAAATGTTATATGTATTGGATATATATGTGTGTGTGTGTGTGTGTGTGTGTTCTAGAATGAAATTAATTGTTCTATTTTTACTATGTGCATTGATGAAAAATTATTTACGTACTCAATATATATGTTCTAGAATGCAATTAATTGGAACTAGTTTTTCTATGTGCATTGATGAAAAAATAGTTGGATTTTTTGGTAAAAAGTATGGACACAATGTAAATAAATCATCTGCAGTATAGTTTTGTACGAAAATTCCTTTCAGACAAGAGACTCGGAGCACTTCTCCGACTTTTGGTGGGATTTTACCCACATCTCTAATCCTGATTGAAAATCTAGTACAAAATCTGCTTGTCCAATGGTCGGATATGTTCAATGTGCATTGATGAAAAATGTTACTTGTCTTGGATAGATATGTTCTAGAATGCACAATTAATTGTTCCAAGTAGTTTTTCTATGTGCATTGATGAAAAACTAGTTGGATTTTTTGGTAATTTAAGTTTCAACAATGTAAATAAATCGACAAGGCTACCTATTTGAGTGCATTAACGACATTGACCCAAATTCAAAAAACATATATTTGTACTAGACTTATATTTCCAATAAAAATTAAAGGGATAATTTGTACATATATCTACTTCTTTAAACTCTTTTTTCAATTAGAGCTCAATTGATACATGGTAAGTTGCATTGAAAAGCTATGTTCTTCCTATTGGAAATTTTTTCATTCAAACAAAACTACATGGAGAGATCAAAAGCAATCTTAAAATTCCAAATGTACTTCAACCATCCAAAAGGGATTTGTGAAACATTACTTAACATGCCATGCCAATTATAGTGAACAACTATCCAATAGAAACATTTAACATTATATACCAGATGTGCCAAATGTAGATTGAAACCATCCAAAACTTTAAAATTTTAAAAAAGTTTGATAATATATCCTGCAACATTAAAACATTAAACATCACATGCGAAATGTAGATTGAAACCGTTCAAAACTTGAGTTTAAAAAACTTTAAATTATATATAGATAGTTACCTCACATGCCATGCCAATTATAGTTCAACAAGATCCAATAGAAACATTTAACATTATATACCACATGTGCAAATGTAGATTGAAACCATCCAAAACTTTAAGTTATAAAAACCTTTTGATTATATATTGTGCAACATTAAAACATTAAACATTTAAAGTTCATTAAATATCACATGCAAAATGTAGATTGAAACCATCCAAAACTTGAGTTTTAAAAACTACACATGCCATGCCAATTATAATTCGACTATCCAACAAAAACATTTAACATTAAGTATCACATGCCAAATGTAGATTGAAACCATCCAAAACTTTTAACTTTTAATTTAACAAAAAAATATAGATCACAACATTACCTCACATGCCAAATGTACTCCAAGCATCCAAAACTTAAATTTTAAAAACAAAACAAATTATAACACATGTCATTACATAACATTCCAAATGTAGTTCAGATGACAACATTAATTTATAGATGACAACATTACTTCACATTCACATGCCAAAAGTACTAAAACCATCCAAAAATTAAATAAAACAAATTATATAATAACAATGTAATAAAATATGTCCAAAAATTGTAACTCTCACAAGTATCAAACTGTATCAAGTTTAACAAATTTTAAAACCATCTAAATTTTGAAATCAAATCTACTGTAAATCATGTCCATCAAATGGAGACGGATCTAGCATCTTCCCTACTAGGGTCTCAGTCCGCGCCCTATCATGTGAATGGGAAACCTACATACACAATGCACATGTACTTGAACATTAAAATTTGATGTTTTAAAAATGAATAAGAATATATATATCTAGAACTTCATGTAAAAAATAAAATATAACAAAAAAATCATGCAATACCTCATAAGGTTCCCTCTCCATTCGATGAACAAATTCTCCCATAGGAACATCTACAGCGGTAAAATGTACAATATACATGTATAGTTAAATATATATATATATATATATATATATATATATATATTAAAAGCTTTCAAATGAAAATGCACGTGTACATATATAAACTTATTTTCAATAATATTAAAAAAAGGAACTAAAGACAACTTGTTCAAATGTTGTGGATGTTCCTATCTCCGTTGACATTTTGAGAGTCCCTATAGACAAGAAATTTAGAACCTAAATTAAAAAAAATTCTAAATAACTCCAAAATATAGATCTTCTCTCTCTCTCTCTCTCTCTATATATATATATATATATATATATATATCTCACTCCTAATGGAACTTTTTGATATATATATATATATATATATATATATATATATATATATATATATATATATATATATATATATAGATAACTTTTAAACATAAATTTTAAACTTGTGAAAAATTGTCCATACTTGTGGCTCATCTCCGAAGGAAGTAGATGGTACATCTCCCAAGGAAGAAGAAGGTACCGCCATCCCAAAAACATCAGACGGAATCGGTACCTGCTAAAACATTAATTATCAAATTATATATATACATACATGTACACGTGTGGCAACAATTATTTATTTTAGAGTCACTTAAAAAGCACTAACATTTGCCAACATATCTTGATGGTCAGACCCATCTGCATTGTTTGAACCAGAGGTCCCGAACATGATATTAACATTTTCGTCACGCATCATGCCTGAGAACTGCAAATGGTGATTTAACATATAATCATACATTTTTGTTAGATTAATGTACACATACAAATAAATGTATACATGTACATACACATGTATTTACTACAAATTGTACACATGTATATGTAAAAATATTTTCAAACCCTAAGATCACTAACACATACCATTCTGATGCCCTCTTCCTCATGAAAAATTAAGTCTTGCAAACCATTGCGATAATTTTTTGCATATGTTCGGAGATCTTCAACATTCATGTTGTCAATCTCCTCATCTGTACAATAAAAAAAATTGGCACGTGCATTTTCACGTGCTCTTTGTCGATTTAAAGAAAGATCAACTCCACCCAATCCACTATGAACATTCTCGATCATAACATCCCTTGCTTCTCGACTTATTTGAGAAGTTGCATCCATCTCTGATCGCAAAGTTTCAACTCAAAACGGTCGACTCACCAATGGCGGCTCAGGGTGAGGCAACTCCACATCTCGCTTAGCGCCCTTACGGTCATATAATCGACCTTTCCTCGAGCCAAAACATTCTGAAGGAAGATCATTGTAATTGGGTTTCATACCCAAAACAAATTCTGCATAAAAAATTTGTACAAAATAAACAGGAACCTCATCGTTCCATGGAAGCCTTCCATAGGCCACAAGGTGCCTATCATACAAATAACGAGCTATGTTTGGGTGCTTGAAATACTGCACCTTCAACATTTTTATTTTTGGCCCTTCCTTGTAATTAAACATTGACTTGGCCACTTCTTTTGTAACTTTTTGTTTTACGTCCTCCCATTTATCAGGACCCATCACTGTTTCTTTTCTCTTTCTCATCATTTCTACAAATGAATCAGTCATTGGCCCAAGATTTCTGTACACATTTACCATTTTGCCCAATGAATGTGTAACTATTTCAAGGCTTTGTCGACTCTCAGCAGGTAGAGACAAAGCCACGAGATCTCTTTGCAATTTTGCATGAAGTCTTTCACACCTTTGTAAGGTGCATTCCGCCATGTTGGTTTCCCATGGTATATCAGTAATCTCGGTCGGATAAATTGTGCTAGGTTGACAGCCTTCTTCTTGAATGTAGCGGGCTGCCCTACGTCTATTTTGACCGCTAGTTCGAACATTTTCGGCCTCTGCATCAATATATATATACTTTTGTATATTAGAAAAAACACGTGTAAAAAAGGTTGTACAAATTTAATGAAAAAATATTGAAATTGATGGCAACCTTGATGTTGTTGGTTAACATCTTCTCCAACATGACCCTGCTGAGAACCAGACCCAGAATGATGCTGCTAAGAACCAGCAGCCGTTGATTGGCCTTCGGGGGAATAAATATCACCCCCTTCACACAACCTGCTACCACTCATACCTCGACCGGTTGAACCATGGCCATGCTCCATGGATGGAGTAGAAACCCTTCTCCTCTTACCTCCTAAAAATTAAAATATGAAACTTATTAACAACTAATTTAACTCACAAAGTTAATAAAAAATCAATTCCATATGTACACACATGTATGGAGATTTAAGATTATATATTTAAATACCGTGAACATCCCCCGATCCCTGAACCTCCATATGGGATTCGACTGATCTTAGTCGTTCATCCTCCATGATATATATCTATTGGTTGACATTTACACAAAATAGATTTCAAAAAATAAATTTGTAATTTAGTGTACACAAATTATGTAGAACACAACTTTCAAAGCAATAATTGAGTATATGTGTGAAACTAAATTTAATCGAAAAATAAATTATAAAAATGATAAGTTGCGCTTTAGATGGTGGGAGCACACTTGGTATAAAATTTACCACTTATACACTTTAGTTTGTGGGAGAAATGACACATGTACATAGTTTACCCTAAAGTTATTGTGTTTTATGGATATTAAAATGAAGAACTTCTATTTAGATCCATTCCAGAGATTGACTGTAGGGGCATTTACTAGATATGTCACCTTTCATAAAAGATGAGATCCAGAGGCTACCTAGCCCTTTACAGACTCTACCTATAGAACTTGTAGAAGTAAACACTAGAGGCATTAACAATATCAAAGAACATTTTCATGCTCAGACATGGGAATGTGTCTCTTTCCCTACGCAAAAAAATAGTTCAAGGCAGTTAATCTTCATAGACATGTCATCAAGCAAGTCAATGTGATCATCACCAACTTACTTTTTATGAAATTAGGCTTGGAATCCTCTACAACCTGGTGGATGGAGTTGAATGGGAACTAGGTTGAAAGGCCTTTACAAAATACATGCTAGTGAATAACACTTACTAGGTTATGCCAACAAATAAAGTGGGAGAAATATTTTCTCCTCGAGGTTATCCAATTGGGTGTGTAATACCAACTTCACCCATTTCCTAACAGGTTTCTCTCTTAGGTTACAAAGTGTCTTCACCTTATTAGTTATATATTTTTCAATTTCCCGTGGATTCCTTGAATTTTTTCTCCTACCATCTCCCTCTCTCACTCCCCAAATTATTGTCATCAAACATGCCCCATTGAGGATCTGGAGAAATGTTTGCACCATACTTAGAATTGTCATTGCTGCTAATTGAAATTGGAGTCATGTATACTATATTGCTTGCTTAAGTCGCTCTTACTTGGACAATATCCTGAGATGAGTTTGACATGATGGTCATATGAGGTTGGAAGCTACTTGGTGTAATTTTCCTTAAATCTTCAAAAAAACAGAGCAAAAATGTCATTTTCGATCATTTTTTATTATCTTCTACATACAGTAGATGTTATCAAAATTGCAACACAATCATGTTCCATGAGCATGAATTATTAATGTCGCAAGCCAAATTGCAAGGAAATTTTCATTCATTTTAGGCAAAAGAAGGCTATGACATTAAGGTCCATGCTAGAAAAAATTATGCAAATAAGGTTGCTAAGTCTTGATACTTACCATGTGTTTCAAAGCCATAACGAAGGTTGGCTTTGAGAGTGTCCTCTCAAAGCCCTGTCTTCAGATGAAATTTAATTCAATGTCTCTTAGAGTTGCAAGGTGGAATTGATAGACCTATTTGATTTCTTTATCATAGATGGATATCTCCTTTCATCTATACCTTTCTCTACCATATTATTTCCAAGTTAAATGGGAATTTTCACATTTTGAATGCCATTACCATGTAATTTGGTATTCTACTAGCTAGACCTATCACAAGTAAGGTTGTCATACCAAACTATTTCTCTTGCTCAACTCAGTGACCATGACTCTCTTCTCACACTGCTTACCATATAAGATCTTCATTTGTACATGTCACGCAAAGTTGGGGGTTCTAGGTCTACACCTATTAGGTAAAGTTACATATTTTATGGCATTGTGGTCCTTAAATTTGGAGGTGTTCCACCTGAAAAAGTAGGCATTAAATATGGATGGAAAGGATTTGTTTTAACTTTGATAGAATTTCCTCATGGAATTACTGAATTTCTCGACGACATCATGCTAGCTTTTCTCAGAGAAGAAGGTTTTGGAGGAGAAATTGAATTCTTTTGACTTATTTTTGGCATTGAAGTTTGATATAGTAGTTTTGATGACTCCATTGATGACCTTTTTGAGGAATTTGATGCACACAATATTGACTTTGAAGATGGTTTAGAAGATGTTGAAGAAGTTGTAGATTTTGGCGTTGTCACTGAATGTTTCTTTGTTGTTGGATTTGATCAAGACACAATTTAACTTTACGAGCAGATTGAAGACCTTGAAGAGGTTTTAGATTTTGTTGTTTTCACTGAAGGTTTTTGTCTAGTTTTGTTTCTTAAACCATCATTTCCATAGGACATTTTTGGTGAATAGATACTTGACCTTGATGAGAGGATATGATACCTTGAAGAGGCTACATCTTTTGGTGACGTCACTAATTGTTTCTCTATTATTATGTTTGTTAAACATCCCGCTTAGGGCGAGGAAACTCCACATATATTGTACAGTTTATGGGACAAAAATCAATATGTAGAAATATTCACTTGGTTTTTATAATTGGATAGAAGAATGACTTAAAATTACCTTGTATGTCTTCTCGTTTTAGAGCTCAAATTTTTAGGAAGGATTTAAGTATCCACCTTTCAAGAATCACTAGAAGAGGTTGATAAAGAATATAGGAAGACTAAAAACTAACCAGTGGTGTAATAAATGGATTTCTTGGGAGGTGGATTGGCATATGGACTTTTGGTAGCTAGAACTTTTCCAAATAAGTGAATGTATTTGAAAACAAAACCTCTAGTTTATTTTGGTTTAGACAAGGTCTAGAATTTGAAAAGTGAATTTCCTCTTTCTTCCTCTTACATGTCCAATGATCAGAATCTGGATTGAGGGAAAAGATTTTCCTAGAAATAAAAATTTTGCATGTTATAAATGTTGTGAACATGAGTTTTTAAAAGCTAATTAACTCATAAATTTCTCACAAAATACACTTAAAGCTTGACACATAAACCCCTTCCCAATTGGCTAACTTTAGACGATCCTAAACACATTTTTATTTAAATAATGAGGGAGATAGCCCAACAAAACTAGTTTGTCCATATTCAAATCAAGTTGGTATCAAAGTACAATTTAGCTCATTTTAGTCAAGGTTAGTTAGAAGAATTAGCTATTGGTTTTTGTCTTCAATTTGCTCTCAAAATGAATGTGTACATGCTTTTGAGAGACACACTAGAGGAATAAGGTCCAAATTTTTGATGAAAATGTGCTATGAAAGTAAAGGGTTTTAAAGGCAAGCATGTACAAGGCATAGTTGAGTACAAGGCATAGTTGAGCCAAATGTTCTTCAAGAAGGGCCTAATTATTTGGGTCTTGGTTATGGAAAACATGGACAATGCTCCAAAGCCAAGGAGGCACATGAAGTTGTTCCAAGAAGGAAATTTATTTTGTGTTCATTACCTCAAGCTTGTGAAGTTTGTGTTCATGATGAATGGAAAAGTTTGACACCCAATTTGCAAGAAGATGTTAATAATCATTCAGCTAATGAGAATGTAAAAGAAGAGGATGTTGAAAGCTTTAGAGTCATTGAATTCATTGCTAGTATTCAGAGGAGAGCCACTATCTCATCAAATTCACCTCCTCAAGAAGGCGACAACGGTGAATGTTCAAGATATAAATTTGCCTCTAATCAAATTGCTTTTGATTATGATAAACATGGTAAATATTCACATAAGATTTGGAAAATAACTTGCATGTTCCTTTTGTGGTTTGAATAATCATAAGGTTTATAGATGTTGGAAGAAGATATCCATGCACATGAAACTTTCTAAATAAATGAGGCAAAAAGTCAAAGGCCCATTGCACAAGGAAAATGATGTTGAAAATAAGTTGAAATTGTTTATTACTCCTTGCCATAAGAAAGGTCACCTTGTAGAATATTTTGCTACATACAACACTGCACATTTTTAAAACATAAACTAACTTCTAGCAAAAAATAATATTAAATTATATTTAATTGTTTGTGCAGTTGAATTGATGTGCATAGAAAAACTGGGAATAGAAATATTTGATACATACAACACACAAATGCAAAATCTTAAAAGATAAATCAATCTTGCAAACATAAGGGTATTTAACTAGACAGAAATGTCCATATAGATTCAGTCAGAAACCCAGACCTAGTCAAAGAAAACATGAACCAATGGTTTATTTCAGCTCTACATCAACGTTGAAAAATCGAACTATTATGATGTGTTAGAAATCAGCCTACATGGCAAAGTGTTGGTCGGCCTAAAAGGAAGTAATTCTATCTATATTTATATACCTTTTCTATGGCTCTTTTGATAAGGGATAACTCGACAATCTCTGAAAACAGTTTACAGATTCTTGTAAGATTCAGTATGAATATGTTGATGGGCTTTCAGTGTGAAGTTTAAAGAGTTTGAAAATAGTGTGGATCTATTGTTCGGTCATCTTTGAAGCAGATTGCGGATAGTATCATATGAAGCATATTGTGTATAGTGTGAAGCAAATTGCGGATAGTCTAAGGAAGATTACAAATGCCTGAAACAAATCTGTGGATATATGTTGCAGGATGCAGCACCAACTAATGTTGTTGATAAGACTATTAAAATAGAGACAGAGAACGAACCCAAGGGTTTATCTGACCCTGCTGTGTCAAAGGTTAATGTTGTGGATAAGACTGTTAAAATAGAGACAGAGAACAAACCCAAGGGTTTATATGACCCTGCTGTGTCAAAGGTTGATCAAAATAAGAAGAAAAAACAAGGCAACAAGGAAGCAAACAATGAAGATGGCAGTGGCAAAGATAAGTTTGACGGCTTGATTTTTATGTGTAATTCTCAAACAAAGCAAGAGTGTTTCCGATACAAAGTGTTTGGGTTGCCACCAACCAAAAAGGAGCTTGTAGAAAAGGTGAAGCCCGGAATTAAGCTCTTATTGTATGATTTTAACCTTAGACGGATGTATGGTATCTACAGGGCAGCGTCTGCCGGAGGAATGAATGTGGAACCAAATGCTTTTCAGAGTTGTAAAAGGCCACTCCCAGCACAGGTAATATTTTTATACAATGTTTGATCATATATTCATTCTTACTTTGGGCCTATGCAATTTCGTTTTCGCATCTTTTCTACATCAATTTCATGTTTTCTGTTGAGATTAACTTTTCTAAATGAAGTATGCAGATTGCGGATAGTCTAAGGAAGTGTAAAGAGTTTGAAAATAGTGAAGAATAATCAAATACATAAGAGGCAGTATATCCCAGTGAAGAATTTTTCAAATACATGTGAAAAATTTGAAAATGGTAAGGTCGAACATACCCGATGAAAGGAGCAACAGCGCTGACGAAAGGAGCAACAATGCGGACGGGAGGAGCAACAATGCGAACGGGAGGAGAAAAAACGCGCGAACAACAACGATAGTGACAGAAATTTGCGGGAATAATGAAACCGGTAAACAAAACAACTTCACGGGCGATTTATTTATAGAAATTAGTTCAGTCGAACTATTTTAATCAAAATGAATGTGTATGTGCTTTTCAAAGACACACTAGAGGAATAAGGTACAAAATTTTGATGAAAATGTGCTATGAAAGTAAAGGGTTAAAGGCAAACATGTACAAGGCATAGTTGAGTACAAGGCATAGTTGAGCCAAATGTTGTTGAGGAAGGGCCTAATTATTTGGGTCTTGGTTATGGAAAAAATGATGGAGAATGCTCCAAAGCCAAGGAGGCACATGAAGCTGTTCCAAGAAGGAATTTTATTTCGTGTTCATTACCTCAAGCTTGTGAAGTTTGTGTTCATGATGAATGGAAAAGCTTGACACCCACTTTGCAAGAAGATGTTAATAATCATGCAGCTAATGAGAATGTAAAAGAAGAGGATGTTGAAAGCTCTAGAGTCATTGAATTCATTGCTAGTATTCAGAGGAGAGCCACTACCTCATCAAATTCACCTCCTCAAGAAGGCGACAACGATGAATGTCTCTAATCAAATTGCTTTTGATTATGATAAATATGGTAAATATTCACATAAGATTTGGAAAAGAACTTGCATGTTAATTTTGTGGTTTGAATAATCATAATGTTTATAGATGTTGGAAGAATATATCCATGCACATGAAACTTTCTAAATAAATGAGGCAAAAAGTCCAAGGCCCATTGGATAAGGAAAATGATGTTGAAAATAAGTTGCAATTGTTTATTACTCATTGCCATAAGAAAGGTCACCTTGTAGACAAGTGTTGGAATTTGTATCCAACAAGTCATCCACAACATTTGAAGAAGGTGGAAAGAAATAATGACAAGAATGGAAAAGAGGATTCCATAATCAATGAGGGTCAAGATGATTCACATGATGATGAAGTGCAGCTAAAAGAAGCGCCATTGAAATGGTTTGGTAACGGATGGTTATATTTCTTATCCAATTAAGGCCTTGCATGTATTTTGATGTTTCATGAATTTCTTTGCAAATTCGAACTATGGCGCATGTATGAAGCAAGATGTTGAAGGTAGAGTTATGTTGACACACTTAAATGCAACAAATATGGAAATTTGTACATGAGCTACTATTTGACTTGAGAGTCAATTGTTTGAAGAGGCATGTTTTGTCGACTTGTGTTTGGTTGATGGTTTTGTACACCTTGATATGTAAGAGTACATGGAGACTTTCACATGATGTGAATTTTTTTTCTTTGAAGGAGAAAAATGATATGTCAGCGAGCTATGTTTCTTGCATGATGTGTTTTTTAGTTTGATGGTTTTGTTTGTGACAAGACGTCACAAGATTTTGGGAAGGTCCACTCTTGAGCGAGAGCCTCATCATTACAACCTAATCATGAGAATCAAATGGCATGAACCAAAGATATTGTGTATTAAATGAGGAATTTCGCTCTCCCAATAATTTCTAAATCACCCATATCACCAAGAAAACATGTTTTAAAAGAACATACTTTAGTAGGGGAAAGACCTTAGGTCCTTTGATTGTGCACATGTGGTGTGAAAAATTGAAATTGACAATTTGCAAAAAAGTGAAATTATGAATGAAACCACGAAAACAAAAATCCCAAAAGTAGTAAATGATTTAAATAGACCTAATTAATTATTTACCAACATAAATTCTTCAACCTTTAAGCAACTAAATGATAAGTAAAAAAATAAATAAATTTGTAATTATGGTTCGAAAGTTACATAATCTTAAGAATCCAAAAAAAAAATTATTTTTCAAAACGTATTACTTTCAAAGTATCAACAAAGAATGTACAAGGGTGTTCAATGAATTAACGCTATTTATTTAAATTCCATGATGTATATCTTACTCATAATTTTAACAAATTATTAAATAATGATCTAGATTGAATAATTATATTATTTGTCATATATTTTAATGCTTATAGAGTGAAAAAACTGAAAGAATCAACTTGTAGGGTCATTTTAATGGTGGGTGAAGAATTGGGGTCTAAAACCTTTTGGAGTCATTTTGAGGTGTTAAATGACATTTCTAGGGGTCAAACGATTATCCCTTGTGCCGAAATCTTGACCATTATTCTACACTTAAAGACATATCCAATGGTGCAAGAAAAACATCAAATTAAGTTCATTCAAAATTTATGCCTTTAGTAAGTTGACCTATCATGTTGACCACCATGGTACGAGAGAATGTAATTTTAGCCCCATTACTCATGCATAGCAAGCTAGCTACATGTGGAATTTTAACAAGACTCTAAAAGGTCTAAAATCACAAACCTCGTTAATGGTTGACGGAGTCAAATCTTACACCTAGTTGGCTATCACGCTATGTTAAATACTTGGCCACTAGGAGGAATAAGAGTTCCATTTTGTTCCATAGTTGAAAATACAACTAGAAGTGTGAAGTTAGAGAGAAAAATTTATGAAGTTAAGTTTTTATAGCAACCTTACATGCCAAAAGTCTTAGCTAACTCTAGAGAGATTACCTCTTTCTTTGTACTTACATATTTTCCATACCAAAAAAGAGAGAGTAGAGCATGTTTACATTTTAGTGTTGTTTTTCTCCCATAAGGATTTCCTAGGGAAAAAGGAGTCTAGAGCATCATTACTTTTTAGGGTTTCTTGTCTCCCATAAGGATTTCCTAGGAAAATAATTGTGTTGATTGTCTAGAGATATGTATGTGTGTGTTTCATTATGTTCTCTATTTCTTACGTTGTGTTTCATTATGTTTTATATTTCTTACATTTCTGCCCTCCTATTTTTATTTCCAATCAAGGTTTATAAAGTAACATGAGAAGCAACATGATACTTGGAACAATCATTTTCATTATCTATATGGAAGGCAAAAAGGATTATATCCCCTTAAGATTAAGCTTATGTAGTTTGTATGAAAAGAGAGAGCCTAATATAGCAGGCATAAAAATACTTTGCTACAAAATGATAAAACATGTGAATGCAAAATTTAAAACATAAATCAAGATATCAAACACAATGATATTATGATGGAGAGAATATTTCTGCAGCCAAAATGAACATGCAAACCAAAAACTGTAATAAAATTTTTACAACATATCATTGCAAAATTTAAAAACATAAATAACATAACACACAAGGATATCATAAAACACCTGAATGCATATGTAGAACAAAACCTGTAATAGAATATTTTGCTACATACAACACTGCACATTTTTAAAACATAAACTAACTTCTAGTAGACAATAATATTAAATTAAATTTGAATTAAAAATAGATATAAGTCCGGGAAAAGAGTTGAATTTTTATTCTCCTTAGGATTTCCAAAAAAATAGGTATCTGAGTTGTAATGGTTGACGAAAAATTACAAGAATGACTGGTGAAGTGTACTCTGCCAATTTCTTAGGCTAAAAAAATTAAATCGTTTTGCACTAGATAACGATTATTTTTTTTCTAAGCATAAGACTGTGTTAATTGTTAGAGGGGTAGCAGAGGTTTAAGACCCTAGTCGGAGTAACCAACCTGGGTCCTATGTCTTCTGGTACCATGTCATGAATTATATAGTTATCAGATTAAAAATCTGATTTCGAAGAATAAATTACTTGACAAAAGTTATCTATATATTTTCAGCAGTATCTAAAGCACAATGTTAAGCATCTGTAAAATAGAAATGAAGGAAAAACGACAACACATTACATCCAACTGTGCAACAAATCAAGATAACTGTATTCAAAATATTTAGAGGAAAGAATCAACCATGAGGATTACCATAGGAACATGTAATATTGAATCATGAAAAAAAATAGAAGAAAAACTATTCATGAGAATACATTTCCTCGTAATAAATCGAACCTGATAAATTTAATAGTGCAAGAACAAGATTACTGCATTCTTTTTAAAAGAGAAACCTTGACACATTCCTCACAAAACCTCTATCAAAATAACTGATGAAAAGGGACAAAGGTTTGAACAAAATAACTTTAAAAGAAAAAAAGATTAAATGGAAATTTGAAGACAAGCTTAATTAAAGGAAAGCATAATTGTTCCACAAGATATGTATATATATAAATATCGATTACCAAAACCAGAAAATATGAGCCGAGTTACACAATGTACCGAAATAAAAATAACACATACGAAATATGTTCAACAGTCCTGATAAAATTACAGCCAGTCCCACATTAAAAATGCTGGAACATTTACAACCTGATTTCAAAACTGGGATACACCTCAGTGGAGGGTTTAATCTCATATACAAATTTTAATAAAACTAGAACTCCAGAGATCTAAGACAAGTACTCATGGGTAGAACCCCCATAATGTGACTAGTAAGCTAGAAACCTATAAAGAAAGAGGGATAAACACCCTCAACACAACGGTAAATTTTTTTAATCAATCACTACGAAATAATTTTAAAGCATCCATTTCTAATTCATTGTTGATTCGCTATAGGATAATTTTGTATCATCGTTCACTCCAAAACAATTTTGTAGCGAAAAAACATACCCGATGAAAGCACACGTCGATGAGAGGAGCAACAGCACTGAAGGGTGGAGCGAGAACGCACGAACAACAGCGACACTGACAGATATTTGTGGGAATAATGAAACCGGTAAATGAACAAACTTCGCGGGTGATTTATTTATAAGAATTAGTTCGGCTGGACTATTTTAAAAGTAAAAGTTCAGTCGAACTCACAGTTCGGCCGAAATTTTGTTGCCGATTTTCCAATCTCCGAAAAAAAATTTGTTTTCCTACGCCGTCAGTGTGCCTTCAATCTAAATGGAATCACGAGTTCGGCCGAACTTTCTAAGAAAGTTCGGCCGAACTATTACAGAGTTCGGCCAAACTTTAGAAAATGTTCGGCCGAACTATTGCCGAAAAAAGTTTTCGGGCCCTGATTCTCACAAAAGTGTAACCCAACTTCATGTTTCCGCCCTCAAGGTATTTTATATAGGGAGGTTATTGATATTAATTTTCACAATAGGGCTCCCTGGGTCTCTGTATTTGGTTGTAAACACCTTTCCAGACATTACATCAAATAATTTCCCTATGATTTGGACAATCTTAGGGTCCTTCTTCTTCCTTCTTGTTTTCTTCAAACATAGTTCATGTATTTCTTTTTCATATATGGTAATATCCTTAGTGGCTTGCAGTAATGGTATTTTCACACAGAAATTCTTTAGTCCCCCTAGAAAGTAAAATTTAAGTTGTATAGGGGGATTTTCCAAATTTAATCTCTCTGGAAAAGGAATATGTTCCTTTTTTGAGGGATTGTTTGGGGGTTGCATCCTGAATAATGGGAGAATTAATTCCTAGTTTTGGAGAAGTTTCCTCATCATATTTCTCTTGAATTATGGGTTAAGTTTGATTTTGAAGCACCTTTCTATAATGTAAATTAATGTTTTCATAGTCCATCAATGACAAATTATAAGCAGGGAAAAATGATGCCTCAACATTGTAGGTGGGTTGAGATAATTTATTATTTATATTAGGCATGGGTTTAGCTGGAAATTGAGGTCTTTGTTGAGTTTGAGCCTGAGTGGGTTGGTTTTAAGGAAATTGGGACGTGGTGGAAAATTTTGAGGTGGTGATTTTGATGTGATATTCCCATATGAAGAAGGTCATATCCACCCTAGAATCCACACTTGATTTTACATTTGTGGTGGCCATTGTGGCCAAGGCATGGGAGGATACCACCCAATGGTTGGATGGAAATAAGGATATAGAGATGATTCCTAGGGTGTGTTTCTAGATGGTTTAGGGGTCAAGGTTTCTTGTGCGCCACAAAATAGATTTCTTTTGTTTCTTCACCAACTTCCTTGAATATAGCTTTAAGCTTTGGAAGAGAAGGGAATTCTTGGGTTGAATTATTTTGTTTACAAATGTTTCAAATATCAACATTATTTAATGGGAATTCCCGTAAAGGATGCTTCTTGCTACATTTCGAACATAATATTGAAAGTGCCAAGTCAACTTCCCCCTTTTCCTTCTTGGCCTAAAAAACATGCAGTTGGGAGATTAGGGTGCTAAGGATATAAGTTTTGAAATTTCAAGTAAGTTTCCCAACTCAGCCTTTGTCACCCCTACTCCACTAGATTTATTACTTCTGGAAGTCACCTCTTGAGAATTTAAATTATATTTTGAACTACCTATGGAATATCTTGTGCATAACTCACAAATATTCTCATAAGTCAACTATGAGACATCACCTGCTCCCATGAGATTTAGGCTTTCAAGGGAGTCTTCCCGGATTCCTTTAAGAAAAATGGTACACAAAGTATCAATATCTAGGGAATTATGTTTTGTCCTTTGTAGGGTATACTGGAATCGCTCCACATAATCTTCCAAACTTTCATCATTAGTTTGGTACATTTTGAATATTTCCTTCTTGATGTCTCAGAATTTACAATAGTCCTACTATTTCTTCAAAAATATCTTCTCTGTGTCAACCCATATCCGAATGGAATTTCCTCCAAGTCCCATAAACCAACGGAGTTCAAAATCTTGTAAAGTTGGGGAAATAACTTTATTTTTGTGCATCCATGGAGTACTCGTAAATACGAAAAATTACATCAAACTAAAAAAAAGGTGTCAGGGTCTTCCCTAGAAAGGCTTTGGAAAATGGGTAGGGAAGCGATAGGAATGTTCTTCAGTTTTAATATCATTTCAGGGTCTTGGATAGGAAACTCAAAAGTAAAAGGACCTTGTGGTCCATTTACCTCTTTTTCTGGCATCCTTTCCTTGTTTGAAGTTTTAGGGGTTTTTAATTTGTTAGATGTCGAAGAACCTCTGATTCTCCATAAAATAAAGTTCCTTCCCATATTTTCTCCCCACCTTTTGTTGGTTTCCCTACCCCACCCCTCTTAGTTTTTCCTGCTTTGTATACTAGGATGTTAGTAGGCATGGTTCCTACAGTACCACATATTGGGGTTTTTATGGATTTTTTATTACTTCTACCTATGTTTTTCTACTTATACTAACATGCTTATAAATGCAAGAAATTTAGGATGTAGCTTAATGGAAGTGGTCAATTAGATATCTTCCTTTGGTTGCTTCTACTCCTAGTGATGTTTCCTATTTGATAGTAATTGTTAGTACTTTGAGCGCCTCCTCAGCAAAAATGCCAAAAATGACAAAATTAAAGTATGTATATTTAGTTTGAAGATGATTCACATTTCCCTTAATTGTCAACCAGGATTCGTTAACTTTTTAAGCCTCTATGCTATATGCACAATACCAGAATTCTTATGAGCGGGGTATGTATATGCATGAAACCTACAAGTGGTGGAAATCAATATTAATATAGGTCAAACTATTATTATGGATATAGTTATACGTTTACCCAATCACTGGATTAAAGGTCTTACAAAATGGATCATAAATTTGTGAGGTTTTCCTATCCAAGTCTATTTCTATCACCATTCTGCAATTTAGCAATAGTTTGTTGATTTCGTAGCAATTGTGCAACCAATTTTAAAACAAACTCTAGGACAGAATAAGGTCCAAAATAAAATTGAAATTAAAATCACGCCAACTATGCTTAAGCGCACCATTAAATCTTATTTGGCCAATCACAAATCTACTAAATTTTAAAAAAATTAAGGATTGAAAGAAAATACATATACATAGATAAATAACTGTAAAATTAAATGTGTGCAAGCCTTACCTTGAGCGATCCCAAACTACGGGGTCTGGCCTTCGCCCAAAGCTCAATTAAACATAAGAACTTAGTAAATAAAAGTGTGCATCCACATGAAAATGTATTATCAAAATAGAAACAAAGTTTCACATGTGTCACCAATAGTGTTTCATCCATAGTTTTCATACATATTTATAATTCAATGGAGAGGAAGCTCAACCTTAAAAGACTAGCAAAATCTATTCAAAATTGTGCCTAACTTTCCAAATCTAGAGTAGGCATAGTTACATATGATTTAATATGAAAGGCCTTGGAGACTCATTAACTGATGCACGCCAAGGAATCTAAGTTGTCATTCCAATAAATCTCTCAGACACAGAGTGTTTCCTTTGGCTTGAAAAAAAATAGAAAGGATAACGCGTTCTCCTGGATGGATATGAACTTTAACCGAAAAACATGTCGATATCTACTTGTAATAAGAATGATAACACGATGGAAAGATACCTTTTGACTGATCCATTTTTTTATCACTCTTTCCTGTTCATACATGTCAGCTTTAAAACATGCATGTGGTCTCGATTCAACACGAGTTAGAGACTTTATTCCTTCACAATATATACATATATTCTTTAATCAACAAGCACTCTTAAACTATACTCTAGCTTTCTCATAACACAAACAAAGAACTAATAGGACATAGACTTATACCTTAATAACTCATGGAAATCACAAGTTATAGATTATTTGGAAAGGAAAATGATAAGAAAAGGGAGATTGGGTTTTCAACAAAAAGAGTTAATTATGTAGAAAAAATGGTTCATTTTGCAACTCAACATTGATACTGAAATATTAGTTAATAGGTATTTTCAAATATTTTATTCAAATTACATTTTGAAATATGGAGGAATTCACAACTTGTTCATACTGCATAATTAAAAAGATAAGATTCTTTTCTCTATATAAAGTTAATATAAAATTATGTTACTTAATATGGAAATTGAAATATTTACCTTCAATCTCGTTACTTTTTTTATATAAAGCTAATATAAAATTATGTTATTTAATATGGAAATTGAAATATTTTATTTATGGTTGACATTGAAGTTTTTTTTTTAACATTTCTTTTTTAAATCACACATGCCAACTCTATGTTAAGCATGGAATGAATTTCACATCTCCTTCATAGTGGGTTGTAATTTCTATGTTGACTAATGATGGAATTACACATCTACCTCCTACTAAAAAGTAGAAAGAACTTATGGATGACATTATAAGTTTTTTACTATCAATTACTTTCTCTCTTTATAGAAGTTTGATGTAATTATGTTATTTATGGTGGAAATTGGAATGTTTTGTTTATGGAAAAGTTTTTTAATTTTTAATTGATTTTTTTTACATATTTTTTAATGTAGTTATTATTATTTTTATTCTAATGTAACTTTACAAGACAACATCTCCCCCATACTAGGTTTTAAAGCATCTATACACATAACAATAAAGATATATTTACATGTAACTTTGAAAAATATAAAAAAGAGTTGCATTCTCTATTATTGTTCCTCTCTCATTGTATATTTTCAGCATTGGATTGGGAGATATCACACTTTGAAGAGTAAACTACGTTTCAATCTTGTTTGTAATTTTTTGGATCCTACATATTGTAGAGGATGGATGAATAGTCTAATATTATAGAAAAGTTCCCTTAGTTTGTAGGGATTGAGCAATATAAGAAGGTAGAGTTTCCATGAATTTTAAACTCTAACCAAATTTTTATTGATCTAGGAAAATTCATAATTGGGAAAAATACTTAGTAACATCATTTCACCATGTATAGAATTTGGATCATGTTGGAACCCTAATCTACCTAAAATTTCCATGAAATCGTTATCAAATTTATGACTATAAAGTGGATAATTTTTCTACAATATTAGCTTACTTCTAGGATCAATGGTGACAAATAAAGATAAGGGGTTCTTTTTAGCATGGAAATGGTTAAACCCTATCTGTTAGGAGTAGTGCCTAGCAATTAAGACTCATAACTTATATTTGGTGGGGGTCAATAATGATTTTTCAATACAATGAGAAAATGGGCATTCCTATGGATTCCATAAGCCATGAGTTCTATGAATCGTGATTGAGACATTGCTAAATAAAACATATATACCATATTATTAGTTATTCTAGAGTAGATCAATGTTTTAGTATGCCATGTGGAAAGATATTATTGGCACACACTTCCTTCACATCCATGGACTCACTTCCATAATTACCAAATGCATAATGATCTAGGACTAAGCAAGGTCAACAATTCTCCTTCACAACATAGTTCAATCTATATAACCTTGTCCTCATCTACTGTTAAATCATGTGCACCCATCACTTAGATAAGGAAAGCACCCTACTACAACATACCCCTAACCTATAGTAGATGACAATAATAGTATATCCCTAATATATGATATTTGTGATCTAATTTTATTTCTTAGAAAAATATTGGGTATCTTATGACACACCATGGAACTTCTCCTCCAATATCCACTAAACTATGACAAGCCAATGATCACTTATTATACATGAGGACACCTTATTCACTCTATCTTCATTCACAAAAAATGACTCTTCAACTTGGTAAATTATTTTTATTATATCTTTTTAATTTGTGTGTATATAAAAATTAATAAGTCAATAAATGGACAAATTTACCTCTATTCCATTGACAATTCTCTTTAAATTTAAAAATTTATTTTTAGAACTCACAGTTCCACACAATAGATGAAAATTTTCCCTATAGGTTTTGGCATATATTGAGATGAATCAGATACTTGAAATTTGGAAAAATCAGTGGAACAAGGTGGAAATTGACCTTACTAGGAAAAAATAGAATCAACCAAAAATTTGAGATATTCCACTTACTAATTCACTTTGAAATAATGGTTTAGAAATGATGATAATTTGATGTCTTGGTAAGAAATTTTTATAGAGAGAACTCATATAAATATGGCTATATATTAAGATAATGTTGAAGATGACATGGAGGACCCCAACATGAGAGGTGGCTCCAACTCAAAGTGAAAGAGTTGGAGCCTCAAGGTAGGGACAAAGAGTAAAATGCTTACTAATTCAAGATAATGTTATAAGTGGAATTGAGCATATGGATAAATGAATTACCTAGCATGTAGATATCATCTTACCACATGGATTGTCCATTGAAATTAGGTTTTCCAACTATTTCTCTTTCATATTAAAATTGAGTCACACTAAACTTGAGTTGGAACTATTTTTGCATAGAGAAAGTTAAGCATAGGAAATGTAGCATTAAGATTTAAGTTCTCTAAAAGATATGTTATGTTTTATACATGTTTTTATTTGGGTACAAGAAGCACACTTAGCATCAAAATAGTATAGAATAATCGAATTAGGTCAAGAAATGGGATGTATGCCATGTGTCTTTATAAATGTTCCTTGGATATGAATTTTGATTAGAGTTGAGACATAAAGACAACAATAGGGTTATGTAAACACACTCTTTATAAATAGGATGGATTTTTAACATCATGAAAATATTTTTTCTAATGGATTCAATAATAAATAATTCTATATTCCTATATTTATGTAGGTTGTTGGTGCTTAGTTTTTGGTAATATCATATAATCTTTTGAATCTCTTATTCACTTATAATACTTGAAAAAATGGGTTTTATTCTTTGATATAATTCTCTATCCTTCCTTCAGTAACTTATATTTAAAATTATATTACATAACCTAATGGTTTTTTTCAATGTGCATTTGCAAGCCTTTTCTACATTATATTGAAAAAATGCAGAAATTAGCATGGAATTTCATTTTGTTTTGTAATGTAGAATTCCTGGAAAATAAGTCATACCTTGATAAGGGGGATTAAAATTAGTAGGGAAGGATTGCATATTTGGAACCAAAGAAAACTCCTCTTAGAAATATAAGATAAAGAAGGAAAGTTGAGACATTGGATTAATGGAAATATGGAGAATTCTTATCCCATTGACATCATTAGTCACCTTGCAATCATAACTAAAGCATGTGTGGAAGAAAACATTGGATTGAAAACACCCTTGAAAGGAACAATTAACTATATTATGATTCTATGGGGAACTTGTATAAATTACATTTATGATAAAAAATTATTGAGAATACAACTTTAGTGTTTGGGAGGTAATGTTTTTGCTTTTTTTTACTTTCCATTTAATATAAATCATAGGGATTTAATATAGAATAGAAAGAGACAAGTAAAAGCTATACAAGTTACTCCAAAATTAAACCAAGGGCTGGCCTATGCCAACACACCCTCTAACTAGGATCATAACTATCATTTTCATTCATATGTATTGATAGTGACTAGCTTACCTTTCTTCATTATTTCACCGTTATTAGTTCATTTGGTGTTATTCCCTCTATTTGGAATCCTAAAATGGATCTGTTATTGTATATTAAAAACCTCAAAAATAGTTTATTTTACATATTCAATCCCATACCTAGAAATAAAAACATACAATATATTTTACCATAATCAAAATATGGATTCACAATAAATAAACCTACATACTATAGTCATAAACAAAAAAATAAGGTGCAACAACACCAACTAGTTTTCCTTTCTTACCAATCTACTTCTTGACATATATCAAACTATCATTTACCTTATGGGAATCAAGTACTTCAATGACCATCAAATATTTATCATTATCATGTAAAACCTAAGAAATAAAAGAGTAATCTTCATTAAAGAAGTTGACTTCATGTTTTCCCTTCCCAAACTTAAAGGAATGAATCATCCTCTTGAAAGTGGAAATATATGCCATAAACACCTAGAGGAAATACCCCTTCCTTATAGGGGGTGATAGGGTTGTAGGAGTGATAATAGGGAGATTAGAGGAGGAAGAAAGCACAAGATTGGAAATATTAATAGAAGGCTTAGAAGACTACACCTTTTTGAGCACTAGGTTGTCTTAGCTCTTCCACCATGAATGAAAGTAATGAATAACTAATTTGTGCCTTTTTTTTCCTTAGGGTATGAATCCACTAGGTGATCATGTTCAAAGAAAACTCTATGATGGTACACAATATTGTCATTGTTTATGCTTGTGTTTAGTTATGATCACAACACCTCCAAAGGATTTGATCCAACAACCCTTTACTCAAAATATTTATAGATACACATGTGAAAAAAGGTAGTGATCTCTTTAGCCTTTGTGCCTTTTCCAATTTAGAGAAATTCTCACAAGGTGTCACCAATAATTTCCAAGGATTTTAGGCTCTGAAATTTCAAACACAAATGCAACAATAAAACCATAAATGGTACCAATTAAGATAAGGTCTAGAGATGGGGGTTGAATTCAGGATACCATCATTGAATTTATCTCAAGAAAATGGATCCATGGAAATTCAATCAAGCCTTACAACTTCTTTAGTGATGACCAAAATATATTAAATAGTAAATTTCTTTGTGATACTTGAGGTGAGGATCTCTAACTTAACATAATATATCTCCAATACAATATTATGAGAAAGCCTATTTTCATGCAAAAGGTTGTAGATCTAGGTGATATAGGGGTCATGAGTGAAATACCATGAGAAAATATAGGTCCCTTCAACTTAGATTTAAGAAGTGAATCTTTGAAAGAGAGGCACATTTCATCTTACATGATTTTCAGGGATGAATAAGATTCATTTCATATATCTTTTGGAACACTTTTTACAAGTAATGAGCCTTTGAAAAAGGACATAGATACACATTGTGACCACTTCTCAATATTAGAAGAAATGATGTAAGTGACAATGGAAACAATGTCTCCTTCCCATGAGATATAAAGATAGCAGGGAATTGTTGTACTATTCAAACCACCCCCCCCCCCCCCCCCCCCGACATTTTATTTTTATAATAGTAAATATTGTAATAATAAATTGGGTTCCTTTTATTTATTTTTAAGAAAAAACTATCAAGAAAGAGTATCTCTCTTTAAAATGTGTTAAGAATTAAGTCACTTAAGAATAATACTTATCGAAATATCGCAAAATCGCAGAATCCAAGGGTAACATGAATAATCATAAGTTGGAATCCATGATAAAGTGATCAATAGAACCCTTTTTAATATTAAGTGATATGTTGGCTCTTTATAAATTCCTTGAAATATTTCTAAAAACATGAAGTGCTTAAAGTATGACTCGTATAAAGAAAAATCTGCTCAAAAATACATCATGCATCGCAAATCGAAAAATAGAAATAACATTCAAAATACCATATCCCTAAACTTGCGATCTTGCGGTAATGCGACAAGGCGAAACCTGTGATCTTGCGATCTCGCGATTTTGTGATTTTGCGATTTATCGCAATCGCAAAATTGACATTCCACTTAAAATCTTAACATTTCAAAATATCATTCAGGTTTGCGATGCAATGTTTTGACATGACCAGAAAGGAATCACATGAAGGCCATAATGCATAATTATTGGAAATCAACTGCATTTACTCTTTTAAAGGCTCAAGGAGATTTGTATCTGTTTTACTCTTACTTGCAATAAAAGTCATATCCTTATCGAATTAACTATTTTAATTAAACCTCTGCTATTATCTCTTCTTTACATTCATTTTGATTTCTCTATTGTTCAATCTCAGGGAATAAATAGAAAACATGACGAAGAAAGGAAAAAAGACGGCAGATCCTTCTACATCTGAATATATAGACATGCTACCCCTCTTTAGTGATACTACATGCAATAAAGATGGTGGAGCTAAGTTGTGGGAAGCCATGTATAATTTGTTAGAGGACGAAAATCCAAAGATGCTGGTAGTCAGAGCAACGGCTAACACTAAAGTCTCATATGAAGCTTCCTATTTTGAAGCACCATGTTCCTTATTACACGTAATAGCTACAAGACCTAAAATCATACCATATACAAATATGGTGAAATGGATTATCGACAATGTGGATATCTTGAACAAGACATTCAAGAATTCAAGATAGGAGGTCATGGGGTGGTTTTCTGCAGACAATTTGCGCAGAACGTATCATCTGCCCGAACCTAAAAACATTTATGATAGAATTTTCCTTGAGAAATTCGTGAAAGATAATGAAGAACCATTAGATGCCATGCAGACTTTGAGATCCGGCTCAATAAAATTCAAACGAGAGAAAACTGGTATGTACCAATTGCACCTCTGTCAAATTCACATAGTTATGTAGCTGCTATGATGTGTAGGCTTCTTGGGAAAGTTGATAGTACTAAGTTTTCTATGGAATGGATCCCATTGATTAATGTGGCCATCAACTCCAAAATTATGAATTGGGGTAACATTTTATCTGAAAATTTAGCTATGGCTATCAGTCAGTATAGACAGTATAGAGTTGTCTCCACTCGGTTCATTCCTCCATTTTTTGTGAGTGCTTATGTGATGAATGCTATATTTTTCTGTAAAATATTTCCTAATATGGGTTGGAGTTGGACTCTAAAAGACCCTACTCATATCCATGTGTATCATAAGATGTTGTGGGAATCTCAATTTCATCCCCATTTTTATAAGATTTGTCAAAGTATCATGCTTCCTATCTATCAAACTATTTTTGATACAAAATCCCCCAGGATTTTAGAAGAAGAAAAGATACATATTTTTCCAGTGGCAGGATGGTTTGGTGAAGAAAAATTTACTTATATTAGATTTTTTGGGAGTATTGTTCCTTCCCATGTTGTTCCTTATTATGTTCTAGATAAGATATTGGCTAGAGAAATTGAATACCAGAAAGAGGTCTGACCAAAACCCTAAGAGAAGCAAAGAAATCTATCTGGCCAGCTTTTTTGGTTCAATGTGGTTCTTTTTCTTTATTTGATTTTGGACACGCAGTTAAAGAGGTGCAGAATTTTGCATGCTTGAATCTGGCTATGATGCCAGGGAGACAATATTATCCCAACAAAGTTGCTCAAGAATTTACTACTTTGGTTAAAATTAGATAGTTCATGCATGAGAATGATGAATTTGATGACCTATTTGAAAAGGCTGAGACTTTCTCACAAGTTTTGCATTTTTCATCAATCAAATTAACTCCAATCAACCTCAACTATTTTCATATTTACATAAACAAACGATTGACAAGGGTTCTGCTAGACCTATTTTAGATTGAGGAAACAAGAGAACCTACTCCCAGTATTAGTTTAGAAGGAAATTATGATCACAATTCTGATCAAGAATCATTTGAGAAATCCAGTTAGGGGTTAGAACTTTCCGAGCATCAATCTCAAAATCAAGAAGAATACCCTAAGGAAAGATTTGAAAAGACTACAGAGAGAAATAATGGAGAAACAACCAAAGAAACATTGGTTGGAGAACAATTAAACGCTAATTCTACACAGGATCAACCACAAATAATCATAATAGATGACATGGATAAAGAATGGGAGAATTTCAAAGAAAATATCTAGCCACCACCAACAAACACAGGAATGGAAGGAACTTATGATTTTCAGACTCCTAAACATACCTTACAAGTTGTAAATACAGAAACTGATGTTGAAATCATTCCGGCCTACCTAACGTCACAATTTTTTTTGAGAATTGAAGAGATACCTCCTTTAGATATTTTTTATAGTCCAACACACAAAGAAATGGTAAGAAGACATAGAAAGAAAATAAATCTTGCTTCATCACCAACAACTCCAAATAATGAATCAATGGAGGTTGTTTGGAAATACAACCCCATTGATGCATCGGAAAATTTGACAAGACTCTCACAATTCGTATGTGCTTATGCAACAAATGCAATTGATAAGGAAGCAGAGGTTAGTATTATAATTAAAGATAAATATGCATGAATTTAGTTTTTGGAGCAACAAATTGAACATGAAAGGCATAATATCAATAAGCAAATAGAGTTGCAGATGATACAATTTCAGAAGGACTTTGAGCAAATGAAGTTGCAACACTAGGCAAGTGTTAGTCGGTTTAATTGTCGAATTAAACCTCTCAATATTAATTATCAATCCAGGAGTCATAAATGTGAGTTGTACTACGTATTGGCTTAGCTTACTGGTCAGAGTATAAATATATTCCTTTGTAATGATAAACTAGATACCGGAATGAAACACACATTTTCTCGCAAATAAAAAATCTTGAAAATGAAACTTACTAAACTAATTCTTATCAAGAAAACTCCATACTGCAATTAAACTACAAATCAATCCTCAATCATGTAACATTCTCGCATTCGTATTCTACTTTTTAAATCTCCTATGATAACTTAAAAACCTTAATCTATTAACTCTTGAATATAACACTTGAAAATAAACTTGAGATAAGAAAAAAGGACACACATTATAAATTCACACCTTAAACTAACTAGAACTATTCCTGAAAAACAAACTCAATATTCAAATTAACAAGATTAAGCAAGATGGCTAGACTTTGGAGCAACCCCACAATAGTGGATGTGTGGCTCTTCACTCGCGTCTTACCGTACACTCTCCGCCCTCCGATGTCTTGAAATATCCTTGAAACTTTGTAAGAAAAATTTTACCTGAGCCAAAATACAACTCCCCGGCAATGGTGCCAAAATTTTGGTCGGTTTAATTGTCAGATTAAACCTCTCAATATTAATTATCAATTCGGGAGCCGTAAACGCGAGTTGTACTACGTATTGGCTCAACTTACTAGTCAGAGTATAAATATATTCCTTTGTAACGATAAACTAGATACCTGAATGAAACACACATTTTCTTGCAAATAAAAAATCTTGAAAATGAAACTTACTAAACTAATTCTTATCAAGAAAACTCCACACTACAATTAAACTACAAATAAATCCTCAGTCATGTAACATTCTCGCACTCGCATTCTACTTTTTAAATCTCCTATGATAACTTAAAAACCTTAATCTATTAACTCTTGAAACTAACACTTGAAGCTGACACTTGAAACTAAACTTGAGATAAGAAAAAAGGACACACATTATAAATTCACACCTTAAACTAACTAGAACTATTCCTAAAAACAAGTTCTTAGTATTCAAATTAACAAGAGTAAGCTATTGCTAGAAGAAAACTACTTCACTGTATGTAAAATAACATCTAAAAGATCCTATTAAAAATATCATGATAACCTTTCAATTCAAATATTTAAATCTAAATGAAATGAATTATTCAATAAACAAGCTCACTCTTCAAAATCAAATCATGTAACTGGATCACACTGCATTCAAATTGCTCTCTCTACCTGCACAATTACATCCACACTCAAACTTGCGCTTATAAATAAATTATTATACTACGAAAACAAGAATGATTCTAATTAAAAATAAATCTAATTTTTAAGAAAAATCCCTGGATACATAAACAAATCAAACTAAATCCTGCAAACACTCAAATGAAACCAAGTAAGGCAAACCATTACTAAAACTCAAAGCATTAAAATATTTTCTAACTCTGATCACTCAGAAATCATTATATTCCTACAACTAAAACGATTAAGAAATTCCAACTCTTATCAGCTTTTAACCATAACAAAACTCTAGTCTTAACCTAACCATATCAACACTCGCACATTCCACTCACGGTCACCGTTGTCTTACTTTTTCCTGAGTATTAATCACATAATTATAATGTTGCAAACTTGGTAACGTATAGTAATTAAACAGAGCCTAAAGAATTCATTTCTCAATGAAGACGCTCGCTTAATTCATTTAAAAATTATAAAACTGGATTTGCAGCATTCTATTCAAGCTTACCGAAGTGAAATGAAAGGTTCAAGTGCATAATGAAGTGATAACTCTTAGATCTAATATCACAAATTTTCGAATGAAGAATACATTTATAAATTCAAATTTATGATGTTTATGACTCTATTCAAATCTATGATTCTAAGATCTATGATATCATTCAACTAAAGGACTTGTCTCCAGTGGTGGTGGGCCCTTACCACTCCTAGAGCAAGCCTATATTAGCCCAATCTACTTCGAGAAGTCACAGCAAACCATAATATGTATGGATAAAAACTCTGGAGCAAATTATATATTAAAACTTAGAATTCAAAATGGCGAATATAACACAAGTTGTTGCTCCCATTACAATCTCTTCTCCTCTACAAATTGGATGTTGGTTCTACATCTGAGCAATTTGACCTTGAGAAATTTGACCTTACATTTGAGAAATTAATTCTTTTTCTTGTGCGCAGCCCTCTGCTTTATATATATAGCAACAACGCTACTTCTAATTAAAAATCTATAGTTACAAAAACATAAATTTAAGCTTTTTAGTTAATACGATTTGCGCAAAATTGGAATCAGAATATTTTCTTTCCAGTTCAAGTTTGATTTGGGTCGATACGACATCTAGAAGAATTTGGTCCTCATGCCTTGCTAGCAAAGACAACACATCTGGATTTTTGGTTCTCAGCAACACATTAAAAAATCCACATTTATGTGGAAGCGTAAGCTTTCTCAACAAAATGGAAAAGCATGCGAAACGACTATAGCTCTCTCTCCCGCCAGCAAAATTCGAATTTGTTGGCATGTCATATATAGTTACATAACTGAAAACAGGCCAACAATTTTAATTGTACAAACCTCCAGAGCCTCGGCCAACTTGATTTTAGAAAGAATGAGAGTATAAATTACTAGTAGAGTGAATTGTAAGTGTAGCCAATTGCGATTATTGAAATACCTCCAATGATCAATGTAGGCAGCAGTGTTACATTCAGAAGTAAAACCTCCCCCAGGTAACCTGCTAGTGTTATTGTACCATCTGCCAACACTCGAGCCAATGTTCCAACTTCTGTGGACAACAAACCACCGTTGTAGGTCCCTCGTGCTAACCTTGAGGACATGACCTTTGATAACAAGGAAAGGTTCACACCTTCAAGAACTTCTGCAGATACAAATGTGATAAATTCTCCACTCACATACTGTGCAACTGAGTAGGGGAATATCATATTTAAGCTTAGCAAAATACCAACGCATGTAAACACCTCAGCAACAAATAAAATTTTCTTGTCCTCAAACATGTTGCTGATATAGTTGCCAACAACAACATTGACTAGCAAAAGTGTTAATCCAAGCAATGCAAGGAATATTGCAACTAAGCTAGTAGTCCAATTGAAGTAGTATGTTGTGACAACACTCGACTCAGAAAGCAATATCTCCATTTCATACTTGAGCATAAAATATATCAAAAGTTTCACCTTTACAGGTTGTGTGACTAATTTATATGCCTCAACAATTGAACTTGCAGGTTTTCGACTATCTTCTGAAGACTCTATACTGTCATCAATTTCTAAATTAGCCTCCTCATCTATAAATTTTTCTGAAGTCCGTGAGCTTAAAAGAAGAGGTTGGGTCAATCCATCCTTAGCTACATCTTCTTCTGCTTGTCCTCCACTGTTAGCCTCGCCAATGTGATCTTCTTCATCCTTGTGGGAAGGCTCTTTAAATGATATCCAAAGCCACAAAAGATATACAAACCATGTTGCTTCCATGACCCAGCCAGGAAGTGTATTTTCATTAAGAGTGATTCCAAAAAATGACTTATTAATCTAGAGGATTCCAACAAAAGAAATTCCAACTGCCATTCCTAGAGCATTGGCACTTACAAATGTAGCAGAGGCCTTTAACCATGTTTTCAATGGTACACAGTCACTGATGTAGCGTCTATTGACATCTCTTGCAAAACCCAATCATTACTCCGCAGAGTGTTGCTGCAACTCCTAGGCTCATTGAATATTTGTCTATTGTTGGCACAATTATGTACGTGTTGACCATATAAAGGAAGGTATTCACTAAGTTCAATACAAGAGAAACAAAATGATATCTCTGATCCTAAATATACTCTTTAGAAGGCCTTGGTAATTCCTCTTCAACAATAAGTGCATTTTGCCCAAGAAATCATAGAAAATTTGTTGATTTTTTAAGACACTCTACTGCATCTTTTATTTCATCAATAACTGGATCCTGAAGTGCTAGTTCTGAAATAGGTTGATCATCAATAGATAAGTAGCTACCCCCATGATTTTGAAACACTGTAAGATTGTGAGACAATGCAACAACAACATTTCCTATCCCCACATGCCTGAAGACCTGTTGAAGCTGTGAATAAGGGTGATTTGACCGGGTTGTTACATAGTAGTCTGTAAAATTGTAACCAAAACGCTTGTCAAACTTTTTCAATATTTTAAGCACTCCAATGGCATTCATCTCCACAAATTTTAGCAGCTTCAGAAGGTCTTGTTTACACAAAACACTTATTAAATTTAATTAATAACAAGAATTTATAATTTAATTCTAAATGCCTCTAACTAACAACATAATGGATAAACAATGATTAAAACACTAGGTACATTCATGTATTTATTTGATAAAAAACCATAAAAATTTGGACAAAGATGCAGCTCAACAGAAAGCATTATAGAAAAGGATACACAGATTCATTTAATACAAATTGAAGTAGATAAACTCAGAAATTAGTGTCAGACAAAAGAATTCATCAAAGAAACACTTGAGTTAAATACTCAATTTTCAAAATAGCAAGAGATGTTCTGTCAAAGAATCTCAATGATTAAATCGTATTGTGAAACAAGCAATTCACTAGTCCAAAAAATGGTTGATCAGAGATTTGAATATGAAGATGTTGATAAGAATATCTCAGATTTTATCTCCTGGAAACAATCTGAGGAAGGAAGAAAAGTTGATTTGTCGAAGATTGAAGAATCCCACAGAGATATACTATTTACATATTGGGATATGCAATTGAAGCAAGAAGAAAGGGAAAAAGCTAGAGCAGGCAATATAATAACTAATGTAACTGAATATGTGAATGAAAACCTTTATAATATTAATTTGATTAAAGAGTGCAAGCCTTGAGTGTTCCTAGATATCAAAAAATTAGAGGGGCAGTGGAAGGAAATTGCTAAAAATCAAATTGAAGCAGTTAAGAAGCTATCTAAGCTTGATCATGAATCTTATTAGAAATTTCTAGTAAAACCATATAGTCAGCACATGGCTTTATATTGTCTAACTAATTCCACTCAAAAGATGGTGCCCCCTGTTTTTGATTTCGTATTCATAAGACAGCTAAGATCCAAATTTGACCAACCATCCCAAGTGAAACCAATGTTGGATAGCTACGAACTGAAAAGCTCAATGGAGAAGGACCGTTCAACCTGATCAAGCACATCATTATCTTTATTTTTAGTTTTCATCTTTTATTTTCAGTATTCTAAGGAAGGTTGTTTGAAACCTCCTCAACTTTTTATGTAATATTCTATTTTTGATACTTATGTAATATTATTTAAACCTATTTCATGCATTTATAGAAGGGTCTAGGATTTTATCAAAAAACACTTTGCAAAAGCTTGCATTACTGTAATTTTGTGTTTCTTTTGATGAAATACATGGAACAATATCTTATTTTTCTTGAATATTGAAGCATACTCTACTGAAATTACGTTTATTTACTCTTAGAGTGTATTTGATTGAAAATGAGAGAAGGTCAATGTTCCTGATTCCATGAGTATAACCTCTCATATCTGATACTATTATCTTTATGATTGAGTTCTATTTATGATTTAGCAATAAATTTCTTTATACTGTATTATGTATGAGATCTGGATTATATTTTTTCATTAAAGTACTATTGCTTGATGTTTCATCTGTAATTCCTTGTTGAGTATATAATCAATTGATATATGCGATATAGTTTCAGAATTAGTTTTCCTAACTATTTAGTTGGAATAAATATCTTTAAATAGTTTCATCTCTTTTAAGCAATTGAATGATCTTTATTATCTTTTGCTTTAAGGTATCTTTGTAGATCGCATAAGTAAGTTATTCCTAGGCATAGATTAAGTTAAATAATTATATTAAATAGATGCATGTGTTTTTTACTTAGATAGATTATTTCCATTATTTTAAAATCATTTTCCATTTCACCTTGTATCAAACCCATCATCATATCAATTTATTTGTTGGGAAACCGGTCCCATTATCCCCAATCAAAGCCACTATACCAAACGGAAATGGAGCTACTTTAAGGTCCGGACCAGGTGGTTATCCCCCATGTTGTTGCAATGGAATTACGGGGCTTCAACATTTTGGCGCTAGAAGGAGGGAAAATTATGAATGGAAAGGAAAACCAAAAAAAATCAAGAAGCCATCCTAATAGTCGTTCTCCATCTAGATCCCCTCCAACTTCTAGATCCCCATCCAAAATTACTATTTTAAGATCAGAAATTGAACAATTTTCTCCAAAATCTCCTAGTAGATCCTAAATATTACTTTCTTCAGATTATAAATCTGAATCACCAGAAGTTCATACTTTAATAGATAAGTTAGAACAAATCTCTATTTCAGCTGAAAAACCTGCAAATTCTCAACCATCTAAAGAAAGTGTTTCATCTGTGTTACAACCTAGACGAATATTGACTCATTCTCTAAGTGAGAAAATTGGAATTCCTCCTTTGGAATTTCCCATTACTTCTTTCTGAAAGAATACTAAGAAATATAAATCACAAACATCTATTAGTGAAATTTTATTCAATTCTCCATCTCAAATCCATTCACTCCCTCCATACGAAACAATATCTCTCATTCAAATTACTGGTGCCAGTTCTTCTAGTTCAAGTAGTCAACCTGCCTCTTTTTCAATTCACATCCCTCTCATATATTCATCCATCCATACTCCAACGATCATGGTAGGACAATAATGACCACCGCGTATACAACCATCGAATAATCCAGTTGTTGTAGCAATGCCCGATCATCTTCATCCACTTCCTAAACATCCTGAAAGATGGTTGCCCAAATTTAATCATGATGATGGTCTACCAGCAAAATAACATCTCCACAACTATATGTTAGCCATCAGTTTAAATGAAGTCACTGAAGAATATTGTGTAGTTATATTATTCCCATATACTCTTATAGGATCTGCAGGATCCTGGGACTTTTCATTACCCCCTCTCTCTATAACTATTTGGGATATGTTTGAAGAAAAATTCTTATCTAAGTTTGGAGATGATAGAACCATTGCATCCCTCATCAATGAATTATCCAATATTAAGGCTAAAATGGGAGAAAATATCAAAGAATTAAATTCTAGATTCAACAAATTACTTAATAAAATTCCTACCACTTTAGTTCCTGGCATATATGTTCAAATTGAGTCATATGTATCTTCTCTTCCCTCTAATATAGCCATTTTTGTAGATAGAGCGCAGTTAGCTACATTAAAAAAAAAAACATGAAGGAAGTTTTATCTGTGGAAAAAAGCATAGTTGATCTTGAAAATTAAAAGCTCTCACCTAACCACCTTTCTAATAGCTGCATAATTCGTAACATCAGGGAGAAATTCTTAAATTCTAATTTGATTTTAAATGGAAATAATAATTTCATTGTAAACAATTCGAATTGTAATTTAATAAGAGATAATAATTTAATAATAGAGAATAAGGATAATATTATTTATGATGGGGATTATAACATTGATAGAGCTAACATCGAAAATAATTATCCTATCATTAATAACCAAACTAGTATTAATAATAATAATATTATAGGGAATTGTAATAATAACCAAATTAGCACTAATAACAATAATAGCCATATCAACATTAATAATAATAATTCTGTAGATCTCAATAATAATCTCTCTTCTTCAAAAAATGTCATTAACTTGTCCTCTTTGAGCTTTGATTCTTCTGTTTTTCCTCTTCTCAATAAAGGGCTTAAGTTTTCCATGGCCCCTAGGAAGATCCCCGTTGATGAAATTATCTGCAACATAGAGTATGGAATGAAATATCTCCTGGATAATATTAAGGAAACTATTAGGCAAGACTGCTCCATTATTCTTAGGAAGGCCAAGCCTCCGAGAACTAATTTGAGTAGTCCTGAGTTTCTTGCCCTTAAATCCCTTAGAAGAAACCCTGACATTGTCATCCTTAAGGCTGATAAGGGTGGTGTATTTGTTATTATGGCTAAGTCGGAATATGTCAGCAAGATGGTTGACCATCTATCCCTTAGTGGTAGCTATTTTAAGCTTAAGAATAATCCCCTTAAATCTATCTCTAAGGAGATTGTCCTCGCCATCAAGTATGATCCCTCTCTTAATCCCCTCTTGAGGAAGCTTATAGAGAGTAATCCCCTCCCCCCTAGGATTTATGGCCTTCCAAATATTCATAAGCCCGGGGTCCCTTTAAGACCTATTGTTAACACAATAGGTGGTCCTTATTATCATCTGGCTAAATTCTTAGCTCGTAAGCTTAAACCCTTGGTGTTGCTTACTGATTTTTTTGTGAAGGACTCTGCTTATTTTATAAAGGAATGGAAATCCATCAGGCTAGATCCTAGGGATTTATTAGTAAGATTCGATGTTGTCTCCTTATTTACCAAAATCCCCATCCCGAAAGCTATTGAGGTCATTAAGCGAGTCATGGATGAGGACACTTCTAAGTTGGTTGGCCTGTGCCTTACCTCAACTTTTTTCAGTTTCCAAGGTGATTTCTATGAGAAAACCTACAGAGTGGCCATCGGTTCCCTTCTTTCCCCTGTTGTTGCTAACCTATTTATGGAATATTTTGAAATGAAGCCTTTAGCCTCAGCTCAACTTCGCCCAAAGAAGTGGAATAGGTTCATGGATGATACCTGTGTCATTTGGACCCATGGTTGAGAGAAGTTATATTTTTTTCTTGATCACCTGAATTCCCAGTCTGATAACCTCAAATTCACGATGGAGGTTGAGGTGGATGGATGCCTTCCATTCTTAGATATTCTTCTCTCTAGAAAGGAATATGGTTCTATTTCTCACCAAGTTTTGTGCAAGAAGACTCACACTGAGCAGTACCTTCATGCTGATTCTCATCATTTCCATGCTCATAAATTTGGTGTTCTCTATACTCTGGCTACCCAGGCTCTTAGAATATCTGATGATATCCATTTGGAGTTGGAGAAATCCCATCTTTTGGATGTGTTCGATATTAATGGGTATAGCGTATCTTAAGGTCTAGAGGCCTTTCAAAAAGTTGTTAAAGGCTCAAGAGACAAATATTCTCGGTTGGATCTTATCTCCAAGGTGAATCTCCCATTTATCTGAGGGACCTCTGATATAATTTTGCCATGTCCTTAGGAGAAATAATGTCGCCTCTTATTTTAGACCTATCTGTAATATCAAGAATTCTCTCGGATCAGTTAAGGACCCTATAGACCCAAAGGACATGAAAGGATTTTATTTAATACCTTGCTCCTGTGTAATCCCTATATTGGGGAAACTGGTCAATCTATTAGATAGAGAATCCATGAGCATGCTGCAAACATTTGGCACAGTTGATCTTGCACTTTTTCTCTTGCAGAGCATGCTGGGAGACTGGGTCACCATGTTTGTATTGAAGATTCTAAAGTCATTTCTAGGGTGGATCACTTCCATCAAAGAAAGCTGAGGGAGGCTATTGAAATTGAGAGACATCCTAAAAATCTCAACAGAGATGATGGGTGGAAATTAAGTAAGATCTAGATTCTAGCCCTTTCTAGGTGATTCGGCCCCCGGGTGTTGTTTTCTTTTGCCTCTAATTTTATCCTCATCCCTTTGTTTTTTTTTTCCTCTTCTGTTTGTATCCTTTTCTCTGGTTTATGTTTTTATGCCATTTCCTCTTGTTTATATTTTTTCCTTGTTTCTTATATATATATATATATATATATATTAGATGTGATTTATTCCCCCCCCCCCCCCCACCCCTCTCTGCTCATTTTTATAATTCTTCCCGCTCCCCTTTCTATATTATTCTATTTTATTCATTTACCCCTCCCCTTATTTTAATATTATTCCCTTTATTATTATTAATTTAATAATTTAATCAATTTACTAAATTATTATATATTATTCATTTAACCCTTCCCCATTATTTTAATATTATTCCCTTTATTAAGATTAATTTTATAACTTAATCAATTTACTAAATTATTATAATATTTTTTTACCCTTCTAAATAATATTTTTAAATAATTAAAACTTTTGAATTCTCTAACTAATTAACTAAATAATGGATAGTTTTAACAGCTATCACCGGGTAATGATGCATCCTTCTATTTATTCAATGAGATCGATCACCTTGTTCACCTTGTCCTGAGGATGAACCACATTAGTTGGTTCGACACGCCGACCAAATCCTAATTATGTGATTAATCCAAAAGGCATTTTTCTAGCTCTCAAGAAGATAGAAAATATAAGAAAGTGTCTTTCAAAGATGATTCAAAAAGGAAAGTCCAGAAAGATCCTTTTGATCTTGAAGGCCTACAGAAAGTGTTAAAGAATACATCTAATGAAATGGTCAAAATGAAAAAACAAGTTGTTGAATCTTCTACTGTAAAATAACCATTTAGATATTTTAAGAGAAACCAGTCTTCTAATTCTCATCCACCATATACCATATCTAATGTTGAGTCTAACTTAGAAGAAGAATAAGAATAAACCGAAGACAAAGAAACTAGATATGAAGAAATAGTTGAACTAAATGGAATGTGGGACTTTGTTCTTCCAAGTGAATTAGAACAAGAAGCTTTTCCCATTAGCACTAGAAGTAAAGGACTTGTTGATACAACTCATTTGAATCAAAAGTAGAAAACTCAAACTCCTCCTGCTACGGATAAAGCAACCACTAAAAATTCCTCTCCCAAAACTTCACAACCAAATCCAACGTCATCAAATCTTCCATCTACAACAAATGCCCTAGTAGTCACTGATACTATGGAATATAGTATTATGGAAGATATGACAAAGACCAGGGAAAACATTTCAGTACATGAACTTAGAAAACTGAAACAACAACATAAAATGTTACTTAGAGAACTGAATGCAATTCTTGTATCATCTTTACCTGTTGCTGTTGTATCTCAGGCTTCTAAAGGCATGGGAAAACCCCCAAATTTTTCAAATAAAGTTGATCTTACTAATGTCATCCTAGTCAGTGACAGATCTAATTCACACACACGTCCATTTCTATTAACTTATGAAATTTTCAATAAAAACCTTCATAATTGTTTGATTTACTCAAGATCGTCTTCCAATATAATGCCAACAATAGTCTGTGCCAAGTTGAACATCACTCCCCAAAATTCTATTGTTCACATAGTATAGCTTGATAGAACTAAAGTAGAGTTCTTAGGGGAAATTAATTCCGTTAGCATTAGACTTTCATCAAATCCCAAAGTCTGTCAAATAATAGATATTTTGGTTGCTGACATTCCTGAATTTTATGGTCTAATTCTAAGTAGAGATTGGTCTGAAAAAATCCATGGATATTTTGCTACAGATTGGTCTCACATGTTTCTTCCTTACAATGGGAACCCAAATTAAATCCGAGTTGACCAAGAAAAACACTTGAAACATACATTGGCTAAATTTGAACGTAATAATGAGACAATATATTTCAATAATAATATTATTGGGAATTATTCATCTAAATCATTTTTAGGGAATTTTAATGCACAAAATTCTCCTTTTTTGGAAAATTTTATCATCTCACAAATTGAAAAAATTTCACAAACAGATTCTTCCAACTACAAAACTTTTGTAAATAAACCAATAGCTAAAACTTTTTTTTGGACTTTGTACTTTGATGGTTCCAAATATAACGATGGTGCAGGAGTTGGTTGTGTTTTAATCAACCCAGAAGGAGAAAATACCATGTTATCTTGCAGGTTACAATTCGAATTTACAAATAATACTACAGAATATGAGGCATTAATACAAGGATTATATAAAGCGATTGGCCTCAATATTAAATATTTGCAAGTTTTTGGAGACTTGAATATCATCATTAGACAGGTGAGAAATACTATCCATTGCCTTTCTGGACATCTTAAACATTATCAATCATTAGCCCAAGATCTTACATCTCATTTTTTGGCATTTAAAATTTCTCTTGTACCAATACTACAAAACGCTAACGTTGATTTGTTAGTGAATGTTGCATCAAAACTTATACCATCTAAAGAATTTAGTCCTGTTATATTTTCTATTGAATTAGTCTTTAGACCACCCATTCCTGATAATGTCACAAATTGGCGTGTCTTCAATGATGACTATGATATTGTGAATTTTATAACATTAGAAAGGTCATATGATGACCAAATCATAGATGAAAATGAGCATGACATATAGTTAGAATAGAACGTTGAAGATGAAAATACAATGCCTAAAACTGTAGTCAAATTGGAAGATTTTTATGATCTCAAAGACAAATTTAAAAAGGTAACTAATGCCAAAATTCAAAATTCAACTCTGAAATTTGAATTAATAAACCTTGGAGATGATGACAAGCCTCATAATACTAATCTAGGTCTATAACTATCCTCTAATGAAAGATTATCATCCATTCGACTGTTGAAGAAATACAAAAGAATATTTTCTTGGGATTATTCTAATCTCAAAACGTATGATACCTTCGTTATATAGTGCACCATACCCACGATTTCTAATGATAGACCATTGCAACAGAAATTAAGTAAAATTCATCCAAACCTTGAAAATAAAATAAAATCAGAACTGAACAAACTTCTCAAGGCCATAATCATTTTTCCTGTTAGGCATTCAAAATGGGTATCAAATTTAGTGCCTGTTAGGAAAAATAATGGTGATATTCGTATCTGCATATATTTAAGAAATTTGAATAAAGCATGCCAAAAAGATAATTTTCCACTGCGAACCATGGAAAAAGTACTGTAGTCAGTAGCTGGTTCTGAGCTCATGTCTTTTCTTGATGGATTTTCAGGATATAACCAAATCCTGGTTCATCAAGATGATAGATTGAAAACCATGTTTAGAACTAAATGGGGAACATATTCTTATCAAAAAATTCCTTTTGGTTTGATTAATGTAGGCGCCACATTTCAAAGAGCTATTGATATAGCCTTTAAGGGACTCATTAACAAAATCAGTTGTTATTTACTTGGATGATATCACTGTTTATTCCAAGAAAATAAGAAACCATTTGAATTACCTTAACCAGATATTTGAACGATGTATGAAATATGGGATCTTGCTAAATCCAAAAAATTATTATTTTTCTTTGAGCGAAGGTAAGCTTTTAGGATTCATCGTATCAAAAAAAGGCATTTATATTGATCTAGAAAGAGTTAAGGAAATTGAAAAAATACATTTACCCCATATTAAGAAATCAATGCAGTCGTTCCTTGGACAAATACATATTGTAAAAAGGTTTGTCCTTGACTTTTCACAAATATTTTTACCTTTACAGAATATTATTACGAAAAAATTGGTTTTCAAATGGGGTCACAATGAAAAGGAAGCCTTTGATTTGATCAAACAACATATTATTAACCCTCCATCCCTGAAAACTCCTAAATTCTCTAATCATTTTTTTTATATGCATTTGCATCAGAAACATCATATGTTCTTGTTTTACCACAACTCAATGATCAACAAATAGAAGCACCCATCTCATTTTTTAGTTTGAATATGCAAGGTGTTGAATTAAATTACTTTGCTGTAGAAAAACAAACATTTTCTGTCTTCAAGTCAATAAAAAATTTTAGACCATTTCTCCTCCAAACTCATATTAAAATCATAGTTTCACTTTCAGTAGTAAGGCAATTACTGATGCAAAGAGAAGTAGGAGAAATAAGAGAAAGCTAGGTAATTGCATTACAAGAATATGATGTTGAAATTAGACTAGCTAAAATTGTTAGAGGTCAAGGTTTTTGTAGAATGTTAACAGGATCATCTAACTTACCAAAAGAAGAACATTTAGATGATGACATTCAAATATCTCAGGTAAGCCTCAACGATACTGCATCTCAATATGTTGATCTCATTTTTTATTTAAAAAATGGATATGCCCTTATGGAACTTAGTTACAAAAGGAAAATATATTTGAGACTGAAAGCAAAGCAATATCAAATGGTTGATGATGTTTTATTCAGAAGAAATTATGATTCTATTTTACTCAGATGCCTTGAAAAATATGAGGCAGAAAAGGTGTTTCAGGAACTTCATGATGGATTATCTGGTGGGCATTTCAGAGGAGAAACAACAACACATAAAATATTGCATGTTGGCTATTACGGGTCAACCTTGTTCAAATATGCACACGAGTATGTAAGAAAATGAAAAATATGTCAAACTGTTGCTGGAAGACAAAGGAAACCTGCATTCCCATTACAACCAGTTAATATTGAACAACCATTTGAGCAATGGGGACTGAACATAATAGGTGAGATCATTCCTCACTCTTCAAATCAATATAGATATATCCTTATAGCAACTGATTACTTTACTAAATGGGTGAAAGAAATTCCACTAAAGGTAACCACTTGCGAGAACATTATCAAATTTATTGATCAGTTTATCATTACCATATTTGTATTACCAGCATCCTTGATTTTTGACAATGCATATTATTTCTCAGGTAACGCTATGATACAATTTTCTCTCAAAAGAGGTTTCAAACTTAAATACTCCGCTAACTATTATCCTCAAGGAAATTGTTTAGAAGAATCAACTAATAAAAACCTTATTAGGATCATTAAATGAACTATTGACTAGAGTGAAAGAAATTGGCATAAATCTTTAACATTTCCTCTATGGGAAAATCAAATAACACATAAAGCCTCTATAGGTACTTCTCTGTTTAATCTAGTCTATGGGAAAGAGGTTGTTCTTCATACAAATGTATTTATCCCCTCTCTATCCTTAGTTCAATTTATTGAGGAAACTCCTTCTTCTTTACAGTTAAGACAATCACAAATTCTCAAACTTGAAGAAGTAAGAGAGAAAGCCAAAATAACCCATGCTTATCATCAACAGTTAGTTAAATCTTTCTTTGATGCAAATTCTGTTAGTTCAAAACCATTTCGACTTGGAGACCTTGTACTAAAATGGGATAAAGCACATGAGGAAAAAGGTAAGCATACCAAATTCCAAAGAATCTGGCTTGGACCATTTCAAATCATAGAACAAATCGGTCCATCAACATTTTTATTGCAAGATTCATCACGCAAGAGAGACTTTTTGCCTATGAATGGGAAAATTTTGGAAAAACCCTTTTCATCGGAGATAACCTCTCCTATCTCATGTACATTATTGTCTTTACTTTTCCTAGGAAAATAAAAATTAAATAATATAACCGTTGGCCTTGCAATAAAATATCTTGAAATATTTTGACTTTTCGCTTGTATAAATGGAAATTGTTAAGGAAATATTTAAAGAGGTTTGAAAATTAATTAAGTTCTATCTCTCTAAATTTTTCTTTTTCTACCAAATTTATTTATTCTTTGAGAAACTCCAACCTTATAAAATACCTGTGTTCTTTTATCAGTCAAGAAAAATATCTTTAACCAAGTAAAAGACTCTTAGTAGACAAGCATCTTTAACTCTATAATTGTCATCCTGAACTCTTAATGAACCAATGACTCTCCCTATCCATTAAACTTCTATCTTTTTAGAGTGTAATCCTAAGTGATGTACTAAAAATTAAAATATAAGAGGTCTCATCAAGAACCTTCTTACCATATTCATAGGGAAATAATAAGACTAACATTACCACTACTATAAACCAAAACAGGGTAATGGCTTGAGATTTTCTTAATCAAAAGACAAGGGGTCTCATCATGAGCCAACTTTTTCAGTTGAATTACAACCAATGAATGACATTGTCATTATTTGGCCATCACACCAAGGCAATGGATTTTAAGTAATAAAAAAGAAGATCTATTTAAAAAAATAAGAAAAAGTACACTATTGTTGATTTATCTTTAAAAATTTCATTCTTAAATGGGTGGGATACATAATCATTGTTGGTTAAAAGGTAACCTTGTCGAGGCTATAAATTCCTGCTGGTAGCAGGGGCTCTACTTATGAAAAATGAGTTTATTTAAAAATCTAGTCTACAAAAGCTTGCTACTTTATCTTTAATTTTAGTAAAGACTAATATAGACATAAGGATTTTCATCTTTAAGAGGATATCAAATGAATTATAATTAGGAGAATTTATTTTATCATTTAGAGAAATGTTACTTTTTTAATTTGGCATCCAATTTCTATTTTCTGAACTATTTTTATTTTGAAATATTTAGAAATTTCAAAATTATCAGAGATAACTGATTCTTTCAGTAAATCGCCAATTGTTGTACTTGTTAGCCTCCTATACCAATAGGTTTCATCTTTCATGATTGTCTTGATGGAAGTGTGGAATATGTTCAAACCTTCTTACTTGAGCAAAGGTGTTCCATATTCTTAAAAATAAACCAAAAAAATCAAAAAATTTAAAAAATGTAAAGAGGGTATACCCTAAAAGAAAAATCAAAGGGTAAAAAGAATAAAACTGGCCAAAAGAAGTAAAAGAAATGAACCCCATCAAAAAGAAAGGCCAAGGAAAGTGTGCAAGTCTAAATGCCACTAGTTTTTTCATCTGTTGTAATAAAACAATTGTGTGCAGCTTGTGAACTTTTGCCACAATTCATGAATAAGTCAAACTGTTTAAACTTGGCTTAGTCATATATTTCTGTTTCAATTTCATGTTATAGATTAGAGAATAAATATCTAGCCAAATGCTTAATCTTGCGTAAAAGTAGTTAGGCAGAAAGGAAACCAGGAATAAAGGTGCTCAACAGTTTAATCTGAGCCCTTGGATGTAGTAAGGGTAGAATTAGATAGATTTGCCTTGTAAAAAAAGAAAAAGATTGAAAAGGGTTTGCAAGTCTAAATGCACCCTAATAAAGAAGACAAAATGGTAGTGTTAAGTAGATAGGGTAGGTAGATGGTGCTACAAAGTGTTATCTGATGAATGGTGCTGCTATATGTTGGTTGATCCTTTACTTTCATCACAAGTACTAAAGCAAGAAATACACTGGAAAATCACAGCAAGCAAAGTCAAATTCATTAACCTCCCTCATCATTTTCCCCCTCAAGAGTTTTACTAATTTCCCCCAAAAAGTACTAAGGTATTTGGAGATCAAAAGGGCTCAAGGCATTTCCTTGACTTCTGGAGGGACCGGACCCTCGGCCTAATGATCAAAAAAGACCTAAGCACTTCAAATAATTCATCATTGTTATCTTCCATCTTTAACTTTTCCTAAGTAAAATCCTATTTTACTTAGGAAACTGATGCAACATTCCACAAAATTCCTCAAAACAACTTGTTATTCTAAGTTTAAGTGTTGAAGATAAAATGTGCAATTTACTTCATAAGTTTTCATTTTCTAAGATGTACAAAGGTGTTTTGATTTTCCTTGTCCTTTACCATATTAACATTTAACTTTATTATATTAATTCCCTAGTGAAATCCCTTTTCCTATGTATATAACTCCCTTTTCTAATAAATATCCCCAAAACCCTCTTATTATAATGTTTTACCAAAGTATATATAGTCCCGCACATTTAAAATAAATACCCCGCTTTATAAAGCCCTTTGGTAAAAACTATAGCCTTATTTATACATTCCGCCCCTATGATGAATTGATTATATTAATTTATTCATCGTATAATAAAAAATATACAAAAAACCTTTAGACATGCAACAAGTGTGTTTAATATCAAAACATATTAATAAACTCCGTGGAAGTTTATGCCACCGTGTTCTGTCCACGTGGCATTCCACATGGCCAAACTCCGACACGATCCATTTCATAAGTTCACGGGGTTAATTAGTCATTTGGACTAATTAACAACCATTCCCGCCTATTAACTTCTCCCCGGGGTGATTAGATTACACGTTAAAACCTTTTCAAACCCCGACGGGCCCACCTTTGAAGCCGCACAAGTTCCCATCCTTTTCAGCCGTCAGATCATCCCTCCTTTAATCAACGGTCCCGATCAATCCCGCTGCCCATCCCGTGTGAGTTATTTAGCCAGCGGGGAGTGGGCGGTTTTTGACTATTCAGCATTCCACGTGGCAAGCGTCCTGTGGAATCGCTGCCATTGCGATTTTTACCGCCCTCGTCCATAAGCGGTGCGGGCTTACCGCTTACCGCCTACTGCATACCGCCGGCCCCACTCCCTTACGTCACCCCGTACGTCAAATGACGTCATCACCTCGAAAACGACAAAAACCCTTTTGACTTGTTTTTAAGCCATTTTCGCGTTTTTTTCAGTTATTTTAGTTTCTGAAAGAGACCGAGCTCCCGCTGCAATTTTCAAAATTCACTGCAAATATACCAAATTACTCAGAAATTCCGCTGCGCCAGTATTGAAGAACGTCCCCGCCATTGTTCATTACCTGTTAAAGAACCAGTTTCCATCCAAAAACAGGTATTTATCATTCCGCGCCCCGACTGCAAGTTAAGCTTAGTTTCCTGTGTTTTTCTCTAAAAAAGTGGTTGAAAGTCCTCTCTGAGTCCTCATTGAAGAGTTAAAACCTGTGAATTTGCTTCCCAAACCTGCAATTTGTCCCAATTTCCTCTTTTGTCAGATATCCCGTCCGGTCTGCAAAGAAAACTGAAACCTCCATTTTGAATCCACAAGAACCAAAATGGAGGCCCCAACTGCTCTAAATGTCACTCCTTTGAATGATCCTCACCGAGATTTAGACTACTTGCCTCTCATAGATGAAGATTTCCAAATAAAAGACCTGCATTTCGATGAAAGTCCCCGTTTGAGCTTATGTCGCTGCAGAGACGAATACTCAAAGGGGCAAGATCTTATAGGGTTGTGGGAATCCAATCTCCCAAGGTATTTCATTCCTACAGTCCACGTTTTCCCTGAAATCATTCATTATTGTCATGCAAATTATGATCCCGCACAAAGAGCTGTATTAGCTCATGATCGAAGTGTTTTGTTCCCTATCACACCTCAGGCCATCAATGCTATGTTACAATTTGAGCCAGAACAAGAATTAGCACCTCTATCCATGGAAGGGTTGATTGAGAAAACCAGACTGTTAACTCCAGAGAAATTGAAAGCAATGTGTCAGTATTTCATGTTACCTGAGCATCAGCCAAAAGGGACTCCCCCCTATGGTTTTTACTTTTTCAATCAATTAGGAAGGCTTATTGTGAATGTAATATCCTTTGTCTTAGGATTCAATACCAGTGAGTATGTAGATGAGATAACTCTGGCTTTGCTATCTATCTTTACCCCTGGGCAGCCTCCTGAGATTAAGTATGATTATGCTTCCTTCATTGCTAACAAAATCCATGATCAATTTTTAAGGCTAGATGATGAAAAGGTTTTCAAGTACTCCTCAGTTATCTATCATCTCATAATTTTCTATCATTCAGACAAATTCCCTTTCCCTGTTCAGAAACTTGATGCTAAAGGTAATCCCAGGTCTGTTATTTTTTGGTCCCCCATCATTCATTTGTCCTCTGACTCTCCCTACTCTTATTCAGAATTCATTGATCAGTTTGTACATCCTGCTACAACTTTGTTAACAGGAGTTTCTCCCCCCAGGCTTAATACCGAAATTAGAAAGACCTTGCAATTGTCAAAGAGTTATAAAGTTGGGGATTGGTACTTATACCAAAACCATACAGTCATCAGGATTTATGGATGTGAATTACATTCATTCAAGTTACCCAGATATGTACCAATGAGAATTTTTGCTTTGGAATACTTTAGACAGATGAATAACTCAGATGTAATCCATTTCTGCAATGTAAAGAAGAAAGCACAGTTAAGGATCAAAAGCCAGTTAGGTCCTTTCATTTGCAATTCTAGGGAAGCTGAAAGAGATGCAGAACTTATATTAGAGAAAAAATTCCAAACATCTTTCCGTTGGGTCCCTTATGACCCCTTTGGTTTCATTTGTGAAAGAAGGTTAAAAAATAAGTCATCTCCTTATATACATCACAGAATTCCTGACATAGAACAGTATGCAAATCAAGATGAATGGGTTAAAGGAACACTTGTTGAAGAGGGAAGTGGAGCCGACAAATTGAATAAACTTATGAAAGATGCTGAGAAGAAATTTGACCTAGAAACATATGATCAAATGCAGGTACCCTATATTGGCACATCTTCAACAGCCACTCTACAACAAGCTATACAGGAAGACAGCCCATCAGTAACAGCAGAGCCTAAAGGTAAAGGAAAAGAACCCATAGTTCAGGTCATTGAAACCCTGGTCATGGCAGAAAAATCACAGAGTTCCAAAACACCAGAACAATCTAAAGCTTCTCAAACACCAGCAAAGCAAATCCAAGCTCCAGAGATGCAAACTCCACCGAATGTGGAAATAGGGAAAAAGAGGTCAGCTCCAGATACCACACCTTCAAAAGGAGCCCCACAAGTCTATCAAGCTAAAAAACATAAATCTGATCTACCTCCAGATGTAGAGATCATAGATGAAATATTTGATAATGGCAGGGAAGATAGTCAGCAAACAGGTACAGCAAGTGAAACAAATATAAGCCAGAAAGGGATACAAAAGCAACTGAGCACTGAAGTATCTTCTTTCAGACCGCCCAAGACAGGTACTGGAGACATAAAGAAAACCTTCATTGATATCAAAACAAGGAATGAACCATTAAAAATGAAGGTCTATGATCAGTATATGAAGATGGCTCCTCACAATCAGCAAAGGTTGATGTCAGCATTTGATCTTTCACAAGGTAACATGCAAATGAGCCACTTCAAAGCTAAGGTGCCAAAGCCAACTTCAGCAACAGATTACATCAGAACAAATTTTGAAGTGTTAGCAAAGGATATCCATCCCTTGGATCAGATAGAGCTTCATAGACAAACAGGGGAAATGGTTTATTCTACTCTCACCAACAAAGCCATGGGAGATTTAACACTACAAGATTCCTTGAATAATACTGCTGCAACATTGAAAATTGAAAGGGCCTCCTCACAGGCCAAGGACAATAGAATAAAGTCTATAGAAGAGATCATTATTGGTTTGGGTCACAATCCCAAAGACACTAAAGGTATTGAGGCACTGATAAAAAAGAAAGAGGATGATATAGCTGCACTGAGAAAACAGTTGAAAATACCAGCCTCAAGGCACCCCCAGACACAGGAAATAATAAAAGGAAATTCACAAGAAGAAATGATGGAGTTGCTCTTAAACTTAACAGAGCGACTAAATGAAACCGAGAAGGAGCTGGAAAAGGCATTGCAGGAACAGGAAATTCTCAAACAGGCTTCAGCAGCAGGTACTACAGGACAACAGGAACAATCATCTCAAGTGAATATTTCTAATTTGAATTCTGATGATTTGATTAAACAGATGGAGAGTTTGCAGCTAAAGGTCACAGAACTCCAAGAAACAAAATTACAATTAACAAAATTGGAGGGAAAATATGACACATCCAAAAAGACAGCTGCTGACAACCTCAGGGAAATAAAAAGATTGGAGAAATTAGTTGAGGCTTTGCAAAAAGATCTTTCACTGGAAAAGCCTCTGAACGAAATAAATGATATTCTTTGGGACAACATCATTAACTTAATAAGAGATATTTGGCCTTCCATCCAAGCTATTTTTGAGCAAAATGAGTTAGTCAAGATAGCTCAAGAGGAAATAAATAAAACTAGACATGAATTAAGAGGCAAGCCAGAGCTGGCCCAGCAGCTCATTCAGTTTTTGAATTCCAGAACAAAACAACAGCTAGCATTGTTAGGAATTGATGACAGAACATGTGTAGTTTTGGAAGCAAAGAGAATTTTCACCAAGAGAACTTTCATGCAAAATCTAGAAAGAAAGTGTACTGATATTTTGGTCGACATCAACGTTTTCAGAGAAAAGTTTCAAGCTCTGCTGGACAGTGATTTGCCAAGTCCCATGCTCACAGAGGATCAAATAGTAGACTTAGAAACCTATGAGAAAAGAATCCAAGCTCATGCTAAAAATACAACGATAGGTTCTACTAATATAGGTTCTACTAGCTCATCAGAACCTGTAATACCAACCGGGAAAAGTATTTATGAAAAAGTGAGGAATCTATTTCATCTGGAGCATGAACTAAAGTATCTATTTCCGAACGAGCCCACTTTTTATAAACTTACTGAAGCAGATGAAACTTTAAGGAAACTCAGAAGAACAATGATACCAGATGATCAGTGGTGGAAGGAAATGCTGGAAGTTTTGTAAAAAATGTTTTCAGGATGAAAGTTTATCTTCACTATTGAGTAAATGGAAAAAAACAGAAAAGCAGATGAAAGAGTATCAGATGAAAGGTTAAAGAGTATCCGTGAGAAGAAAGAGTATTCAACAAGTCAAAGGAATACGCAAAGGACAGCACAGAGCCCTATTTTGAGCACTTATCCTTAGCACGTCCATGAAGAAAGGAACAGCACATCAGCCGTTATTCATTATTCTATTTACGAGACCATGTGTCTCTTGTTTGTTAGTAAATATGCTTTAAATCAGCCTGAATTATTGGCTAGGATAGAGTAAGATTGTTAGGATTATTTTTGTATAAATAAATCCCCAAAGAGAGTGTTGAGGGTGGATTCTATTACTCTGATGTAACATTGAGATTTTCGGAATAAAATCTTTTGGAGAAATTTACTTGTGGCTTGCTGGATGACGATTTGAAAGCACTGGACTTGTTGCAGGATTCATGTGTTGGACTACAGTTCAATAAGTGTTTCTACCTTTTGTCTGAAATTTTATATTAGTTTTTAATACCATCATATCCATTTCCGAATAATTTACATAAAAGATTGAAACAGAATTTGCTTAATTGTACTCTGTTTTCAAATGTGATTGTTCTTAATGTTTTCTTCTAAATTAGCTATAAGCATGAATTCTTAAATGCTCCTGCTTTGCTAATTTAAACACTGTTGATTGCTATAATAAAGAATTCTTTATTGCTCTTTGTTTGTAGTCATCTCATTTCTCTCTTTTGAACATGGTGAAAGATTCTTAGCTGCCTTTCATCCCTTCAAGAATCATCCCATCCACTTTAAATTTTAAGGATTGTTCTTTGTCTAGCTATCTTGCCCTGTAATACCATCTTGTGTTTAGAATAGAAATCCAGTAAAGCCATCCTTTGACTCCATAGCCCAATGGACTGAAAGCTCTCAACCTTGCCCTTAGTTTGTGGATTCCACCATTTTCCCAAAACAAACTTTGAATCTATAACTAGCCTAAAAACTTCCAAGAACAAAGATAAATCATAAAGAGAGAGCCCTCTCTGGATGCAGATTGGCTAGATTCTGCATCTAAAAGGTTGGTTTGTGGTTACCTCGGGTATACTTTCCTCTTACACAACTTCTAGGAAAACCTGAGTGATAACATAGTGGCGACCATACTGGGGACCTGAATCATTTTATTGATACTGTTGTTTGATTTATAAGCTATAGACAGAGTCTGAAAATCAGCCAGGTAGCCTTTGAAATTGCTTTTGCTCTGCAATTGCAAAAGTAAATAAATGATGTTTCAGTCTATCTCTCATTTAGCTTATAAGTTGAATCTTAGTTTCAAATTTTTCAATCAGATTCTCTAGTTTAAACAGATCTTTGAGGAAATCTTAATCACATATCATTATTTCTTAAAGAATTTGTAGAAGTTGTATTTATTTTTTAAATAAAACCCAAAATTCAAAAACACATATTCTAAGAAAACTGGCTTCAGAAAGGATTCGACATACTAGGTCAAACCCTGACCCCAATCCACCACCAATTTTTGAAAATCCAAACCTGATTCCTAGGATTCTTAGAAGACAAGGAAGTCAAGAAATTTCTGAAAGAGGAAGTCAGGAAAGTACAGGTAGTTCTAGACCACTTTCTAGATCTGCATCTTGTCCTGTTAAAATTATTTATATTGATGACATTCCTTTTGATGCACGATTTGAAACATCTTTGTTTGTAAATTTCTCTGAGACTGAATTATCTAGATTAATTCCAGATCCTTTGTTCTTTGAAGATTTGCAATACAGATTTGTTTCACATCATCTTGACAGAGAATTGCATAACTCCATACAATCTGAGCAAGCCTTTGAAGAAAGCTCAAACATTTCTGTGATAACTGAAGCATCTACGAGTTCAACCACTTTTCAAACACCTGTTAGACCTCCATCTCCTCCGGTAAGACCGCCTTCTCCTCCTACTAGACCTGCAACTCTTGTCAATCCACTTTATCTTCCAATGGCCAATCGATATGCCCCTTTAATATTACCAGCCAACCCTCCATCTTTACCACCAGACTACCAAAGTAAGATCACACCTTTTGACGGATCAGGTACCTACACAGCTCAACAACACACCAAAAGGATGACAGATTACTTTGAGTTTTATGAGATTGATACCGATGATATCCGTATGAGAATTTTCGTACAAAGTCTTACTGGAGAAGTTAGAACTTGGTTTAGGGCTCTCGCCCCGAACAGTATTGCTGACCTAGAAGCTTTGTATAGGGCATTTTTGAACAGATGGGAGAAAAAGAAGGATCCTCTCCAGATCCTATCAGAATTTGAAAAATTAAGAAGAAGACCAAATGAAACCGTACAAGATTACATCATAAGATTTAATGAATCATATCATGCAGTTCCTCTGAATCTAAGACCCCCACCTAATAACGTGTTGGTCAAATTTCCAGACGGTTTTGACTCTGAAATAGCTTATTCTCTTAGGGAAAGAGCTCCACAAACACTAGAGGAAATGCAGAGCATAGTGGTGAGCGTAGAAGCAAATCTGATAGAAAAACGAGTCAGAGATAGGGCAGAGAGAAGAATGCCTATGAAGGAAGAACCTTCAGCTTTTGAAAAGAAGCTGGTTGTAATCATTAAAGGTATGGAAAGATTAGGTGATAGAGTGGAAACCATTGAAAGAAAGTCTGCTACTGATAACCAGAATGTTGCAAGAAACCCAAACTTTAGGAGGAATCTGAACCAAAATATTGGAAAGAATGTCCCTGATCAAAACATTAGACCACCTTTCCAAGAAAACTTTGTTGAAGGTTCAACCTCAGAAGGACCTACAGAAGATGTAGAAATAAACAATGTCAACGAGGACAAAGATGAACCAGAAATCTTCTTATCTCAAGATGATCAAGAGAATCATATCCTTGAAACATTCCACACTCATTCAGGTGAGACTTTTGATTTCAAAGAAGGCTATGACACAGCAATCTACGAGGTTCGTAAGCAGTACAACTTGAGAAGTAGACGGATAGATGTACCAGAGAAAAATAAACAGAAAACCACAAAACAAAATGTCAAAGGAAAACAAAACATTCCCCCTGTACAAAATACTTCCCCTGTACAAAACATTCCCCAAATACAAATTTTGCCTAGGATAACTCCTAGTTTTTCAAATCCAATAATTGAAGATGTCTCTGACAACCAACCAATTGACAAACAGCAATCCAATACATCTCCTCAAGTAGGAACTGTAGAAGAAACAGTAGAAGTTAGTCCTGAAACATCTTCAAAGCAAAACTTCATTCATGAAAAAGAGAAAAACATTCAAGATCCAGTAAACAGAGAAAATCCAACTGTGCAAAACACTAAAGCTCAAACAGAAAAACCCTTTAATCTAGAAGCTGAAATAGGCAAACTCAAGATAGCTGTTCCTTTATCAGAATTGGCTAAACATGATGTCTATAGGAATCAGATTTCCAAGTCTTTAAACATTAACATCGCTGGATTAGATGATTCAGTAAATATTCTTGATGATCAACCCAAACTTCTTTTTGGCCCTGAGGTTAATGGCAAACCAGAAAGTGGAGGAACTCCTCCATTTTATGTAAGCCTGAATGTTCACGACAAGAAACTCCATAATGCAATGCTTGATTCTGGAGCATCTCACAATTTGATGCCAAAAGCAGTAATGGAAAGATTGAATCTAGATATTACTAGACCATACAAAGATTTGTTTTCATTTGATTCCAGTCAGGTAAAATGGTTAGGTTTAATTAAAGATCTGTGTGTCACTTTGGTCCAATACCCTGCTAAGTCTGTTTTAATGGACATAGTAGTTGCTGATATTCCACCCAAATATGGTATGTTATTGTCTAGGTCTTGGGGTGCTAATCTTGGAGGATCTATTCAATTAGACATGTCTTATGCAACTATTTCAGTATTTGGTCAGCCTAAAAGATTATATAGAGAAACTTTGATGAAGTACTTAGTAAGTAGCCATGAGAAGCCTGAAAACTTCCCTGTTTATTCTGTACATTCTGACATGGATTCTTTTATTTTATACAATGCTGAGTCAGAACTTCCTACTGAAATAGAAGCTCCTGAAATGGAAATCATAAACAAAACCACTGTTAAAATTGAAGAAATCTCTGAAAACAAAGAAACACCAGATGACCAAGAAAAACCTGAAAAAACTAAACAACTAGCTCTTGTCAGAAAATCTGTTAAAACAATTGATGAAGATTATGAACAGGAAATTCTATGGCATTTAGAGTTTGATGGCTCAGTAAACAGACTAGGTGCAGGAGCTGGAATTTGGTTACACAATGTAGAGAACAATCATGCAGAGGGTCATGCTTATAGGTTAAATTTCAAATGCACTAACAACATGGCAGAGTATGAAGCTCCTTTATTGGGGCTTAAACATGTCAAGAAGTTAGGAGGCATTAGGGTATCAATCATAGGCGACTCTGAACTAATTATCCAACAGATTAAAGGAGAATGTGCAACAAAGGACATGAGACTGAAACAATACCGAGAGACAGTTGTAGAGATTCTCAACACATTTCTACAAGCCCAACTTGCCAAGATTCCCAGGAAACAAAACTTGCATGCTCACAGTTTAGCAATGTTTGCTAGTACATGTAAGTTGCCTTTTGATCCTAATCATCAGCTTTCAGCTGAGATAAGACACAGGCCTGCAATACCCGACAATGTTTTGAATTGGCAAGTATTTGTGAATAACCATCAAATCAATAGTTTTTTGACACTTCAGAATGAGTTTTCTAACTGTAATATAGATGAAGACATGACTGCTGATAAATTTGATCAAGAAAAAGAACAAAAAATGGAAATTTAAAGAGAAAATGCAATTCATATGTTGCATCCAACCACATTCACTGAAAAAGACATGCAAAATTTGAAACAAATGGAATTTGATGAGATCATAGATGAGACAGAAATCATCAATTTAAAAGATAATCAATTACCCAAAGGATTAACACCTTTGGAAGATCTATTCGACTCAAATGATATTCCATTCAGACCTAAAATGGAACCTGTTAAAGCCGATATGGAGGAATGCAACTTAGGAACACCAGAACATCCAAAAATTGTTAAGTTATCTAAATCTCTTCCAAAAGATCAGAAGGTAAAATATGTTGAACTATTAAAAGAATTCCAGGATGTCTTTGCCTGGAGTTATGAAGACCTCAAATCTTATGATACATCCATCATTCAACATACTATACCTTTGAAACCAGACCAGAAACCTTTTAAACAAAAACTTAGGAGAATTAATCATGTTTTACTACCCTCAATTGAAAAGGAAATCAAAAGAATGTATGAAGCAGGGATTATAGCCCCTATCAGATTTTCAGAATGGGTTTCTAACCTGGTACCAACAAGAAAAAAGACAGGAGAAATCAGACTGTGTGTCGATTTAAGGAATTTGAATAAAGTTTCTTTAAAAGACAACTATCCTCTGCCGAAAATGGACCACATTCTGCAAAGGGTAGTGGGATCTTCGAGAATATCGCTACTGGATGGATTTTCAGGGTACAACCAGATTCTGGTTCATCCTGATGATCAGGATAAAACAACATTTACCACACCATGGGGTACGTTTAAATATGTCAAAATGCCATTTGGGCTCAAAAATGCAGGAGCTACATTTCAAAGAGCGATGGACATTGCTTTTGCTAAAGAGATACATGATTTTCTGGTTATTTACTTAGATGATTTGACTGTTTTTTCTAAAACAGACCAAGAACATTTAAATCACCTAAGGCAAGTATTTATAAAGTGCAGAAAATATGGAATTTCTTTAAACCCTAAGAAGTCATTGTTTGGTTTGGAAGAAGGAAAGCTTTTAGGACATATCATTTCTAAAGATGGCATTAGGATTGATCCTGAAAGAATTCAAGCAATTTTGCAAATACCCCACCCCATAAACATAAAAGAATTGCAAGCATTTATAGGAAAAATCAACTTCTTGAGAAGATTTATTTCTAGTCTAGCAGAGTTACTTAGATTACTGACTAACATGTTGAGAAAAGATTCAAGCATTGACTGGACTGTAGAAGCCAAACAATCATTCGAGGAAATTAAAATGGCTTTAACAAGGACACCAGTTCTGACCAGTCCTAAATTTGATAGAGACTTTATTATTTTTTCATTTGCTTCTGAACATACTGTTGCAGCTGTTTTACTTCCAAAAGATGACCAAGGGTGTGAAAAGCCAATAGCATTTTTTAGTAAAGCACTGAGGGATGCACCTCTAAAGTACAATATTATGGAAAAACAGGCTTTTGCATTGGTAAAAGAAATCAAAGATTTCAGAGTTTACATATTATATTCTCATGTGATAGCATATGTGCCTAATGCAGTAGTTAAAGACATTTTGACTCAAGATGGCATTGAAGGGAAACGAGGTAAGTGGATAGCTACCATTTTGGAATATGATATTGAGATCAAGCCAACCAAACTGATAAAAGGCCAAGGCTTAGCACAACTTATGACAGAAACCAATTGCCAAGCCTTAGATATCAATGAACTGGATAACGAGCAGGAGATGGCGATTCCCCAGATCAGTCAAGCTTTCTTAGATTCACCCTGGTATACTGATATAATTCATGTTTTATTAAACCTGCAAGCTCCTCCAGGGTTGTCCAGGACTAAGCAAAGATTTTTAAAAATGACATCTTTGAAATATTGTATTTTAGATAGCACTTTATTTTGGAAGAATCATGAAGGAATTTTATTGAATTGTCTCTTAAAAGATGAAGCTGATAAAGTGCTTAATGAATTTCATGCATGGGATTGTGGAGGACGTCTCTACTGGAAATCTACTGCAGACAAGATCTTAAGGGCTGGTTTTTACTGGCCAACATTATTTTCTGATGTAAAGAAATTTGTTACAAGTTGTCACAAATGTCAGATATTTGAGGGTAAAAGAAAGTTGTTACCTCTGCCTTTAAAACCAGTTTCCACAGAAAGACCCTTTCAACAATGGGGTTTAGATTTTATTGGAGAGATTCACCCCCCTTCTTCAGGACAACATAGATGGATTTTAACTGCTACAGACTATTTCACCAAATGGATCGAAGCCATCCCATGTAGACAGTCCAATGATTCTGTAATCATAGGGTTTCTTGAAACCAACATACTTTCAAGATTCGGATGTCCAGAAAAGATTATAACAGACAACGCTGCTGCATTGAAATCAAAGAAAATGATAAATTTCTGCCATAAATATCATATTACTTTAGGCCATTCAACAGCCTATTACCCCCAAGGTAATGGACTAGCAGAATCCTCCAATAAGAGTTTGATCAATATCATTAAGAAATTGTTGGAGGAAAATAAAAAGAACTGGCATAAGAAACTGACCTATGCTTTATGGGCAGACAGACTTACAACCAAGAAATCCATTGGGACTAGTCCATATGAGTTAGTTTATGGTCTAGAAGCAAGATTCCCATCATCTTTAGGAATCCCTGTCATGAAATTACTTCAGGAGGCTCAAGTGGAGCCAAATGACATTCAAAGAAGAATTAATCAGACAATCCACCTGCAACAAACCAGAGAAGAGGTATACCAAAGATCACAAGTCTTACAGAAAAAGCTAAAGAAAATGTTTGATAAAAGAACTAAAGCAGAGGATTTTCAGTTAGGAGACAAGGTCCTAAGATGGGATTCTAGAAGAGAAGAAAAAGGGAAACATGGGAAGTTTGATTTCTTGTGGAAAGGGCCTTATATCATTCCTGCCTTGCAGGGAAACAACACTTACTTTTTGAAGGACTTGGACAATTCAGAAGTTGAAGAAGGACCAGTCAATGGTCGAATGCTTAAGCATTATTTTGATCCAATTTACTAAAATGTTTAAATGTTTCTAACTTGTACATAATATATTGTTTGCTTGTTTTATTTTTGTTACTGCAGATTGGATTGGATGGTGACTTCTTGGAATTGAAGCCCGAAGTGAAGGCCCTAAGTTCCAAAAGTTTCACTATCACATGTAAAATAAAGCTACCAGAAGAAGGAAAATTCCATACTTTCAGTTTGAAGACATTTTGAAGCATCTGATCTGTTGTTCTTGACTTTCCACAAGGAAAAGCCATCCCCAAGTGGAGCCAGTGTTAGCCTCCTATACCAATAGGTTTCATCTTTCATGATTGTCTTGATGGAAGTGTGGAATATGTTCAAACCTTCTTACTTGAGCAAAGGTGTTCCATATTCTTAAAAATAAACCAAAAAAATCAAAAAATTTAAAAAATGTAAAGAGGGTATACCCTAAAAGAAAAATCAAAGGGTAAAAAGAATAAAACTGGCCAAAAGAAGTAAAAGAAATGAACCCCATCAAAAAGAAAGGCCAAGGAAAGTGTGCAAGTCTAAATGCCACTAGTTTTTTCATCTGTTGTAATAAAACAATTGTGTGCAGCTTGTGAACTTTTGCCACAATTCATGAATAAGTCAAACTGTTTAAACTTGGCTTAGTCATATTTCAATTTCATGTTATATATTAGAGAATAAATATCTAGCCAAACAGTTTAATCTTGGCAGATAAGTAGTTAGGTAGAGTGAATAAAAGGTGCTCAACAGTTTAATCTGAGCCCTTGGATGTGATAAGGGTAGAAATAGATAGATTCATCATGTAAAAAGAAAAGATTGATCAGGGTTTGCAAGTCTAAATGCACCCTAATAAAGAAGACAAAATGGTAGTGTTAAGTAGATAGTGTAGGTAGATGGTGCTGCAAAGTGTTATCTGATGAATAGTGCTGCTACATGTTGGTTAATCATTTACTTTCATCACAAGTACTAAAGCAGGAAATGCACTGGAAAATCACAGCAAGCAAAGTCAAATTCATTAACCTCCCTCATCATTTTTCCCCCTCAAGAGTTTTACTAATTTCCCCCAAAAAGTACTAAGGTAATTGGAGATCAAAGGGGCTCAAGGCATTTCCTTGACTTCTGGAGGGACCGGACCCTCGGCCTAATGATCAAAAGACCTAAGCACTTGAAATAATCCATCATTGTTATCTTCCATCTTTAACTTTTTCCTAAGTAAAATCCTATTTTACTTAGGAAACTGATGCAACATTCCATAAAATTCCTCAAAACAACTTGTTATTCTAAGTTTAAGTGTTGAAGATAAAATGTGCAATTTACTTCATAAGTTTTCACTTTCTTAGATGTACAAAGGTGTTTTGATTTTCCTTGTCCTTTATCATATTAACATTTAACTTTATTATATTAATTCCCTAGTGAAATCCCTTTTCCTATGTATATAACTCCCTTTTCTAATAAATATCCCCAAAACCCTCTTATTATAATGTTTTACCAAAGTATATATAGTCCCGCACATTTAAAATAAATACCCCGCTTTATAAAGCCCTTTGGTAAAAACTATAGCCTTATATATACATTCCGCCCCTATGATGAATTGATTATATTAATTTATTCATCGTATAATAAAAAATATACAAAAAACCTTTGGACATGCGACAAGTGTGTTTAATATCAAAACATATTAATAAACTCCGCGGAAGTTTATGCCACCGTGTTCTGTCCACGTGGCATTCCACATGGCCAAACTCCGCCACGATCCATTTCATAAATTCACGGGGTTAATTAGTCATTTGTACTAATTAACAACCATTCCCGCCTATTAACTTCTCCCCGGGGTGATTAGATTACACGTTAAAACCTTTTTAAACCCCGACGGGCCCACCTTTGAAGCCGCACAAGTTCCCATCCTTTTTCAGCCGTCAGATCATCCCTCCGTTGATCAACGGTCCCGATCAATCCCGCTGCCCATCCCGTGTGAGTTATTTAGCCAGCGGGGAGTGGGCGGTTTTTGACTATTCAGCATTCCACGTGGCAAGCGTCCTGTGGAATCACTGCCATTGCGATTTTTACCGCCCTCGTCCATAAGCGGTGCGGGCTTACCGCTTACCGCTTACCGCATACCGCCGGTCCCACTTCCTTACGTCACCCCGTACGCCCTAATGACGTCATCACCTCGAAAACGACAAAAACCCTTTTGACTTGTTTTTAAGCCATTTTCGCGTTTTTTCAGTTATTTTTAGTTTCCGAAAGAGACTAAGCTCCCGCTGCAATTTTCAAATTTCACTGCAAATACACCAAATTACTCCGAAATTCCGCTGCGCCAGTATTGAAGAACGTCCCCGCCATTGTTCATTACCTGTTGAAGAACCAGTTTCCATTAAAAAACAGGTATTTATCATTCCGCGCCCCGACCGCAAGTTAAGCTTAGTTTCCTGTGTTTTTTCTCTGAAAAAGTGGTCAAAAGTCCTCTCTGAGTCCTCATTGAAGATTTAAAACCTGTGAATTTGCTTCCCAAACCTGCAATTTGTTCCAATTTCCTCTTTTGTCAGATATCCCGTCCGATCTGCAAGAAAAACTGAAACCTCCATTTTGAATCCACAAGAACCAAAATGGAGACCCCAACTGCTCTAAATGTCACTCCTTTGAATGCTCCTCACCGAGATTTAGACTACTTGCCTCTCATAGATGAAGATTTCCAAATAAAAGACCTGCATTTTGAAGAAAGTCCCCGTTTGAGCTTCTGTCGCTGCAGAGACGAACACTCAAAGGGGCAAGATCTTATAGGGTTGTGGGAATCCAATCTCCCAAGGTATTTTATTCCTACAGTCCACATTTTCCCTGAAATCATTCATTACTGTCATGCAAACTATGATCCCGCACAAAGAGCCGTATTAGCTCCTGATCAAAGTGTTCTGTTCCCTATCACACCTCAGTCTATCAATGCTATGTTACACTTTGAGCCAGAGCAAGAATTAGCACCTTTATCCATGGAAGGGTTGATTGAGAAAACCAGACAATTAACCCCAGAGAAATTAAAAGCAATGTGTCAGTATTTCATGTTACCTGAGCATCAGCCAAAAGGGACTCCCCCCTATGGTTTTTACTTTTTCAACAAATTGGGAAGGCTTATTGTGAATGTAATATCCTTTGTCTTAGGATTCAAGACCAGTGAGTATGTAGATGAGATAACTCTGGCTCTGTTATCTATCTTTACCCCTGGGCAGCCTCCTGAGATTAAGTATGATTATGCTTCCTTCATTGCCAACAAAATCCATGATCAATTTTTAAGGCTAGATGATGAAAAGGTTTTCAAGTACTCCTCAGTTATCTATCATCTCATAATTTTCTATCATTCAGACAAATTCCCTTTCCCTGTTCAGAAACTTGATGCTAAGGGTAATCCCAGGTCTGTTATTTTTTGGTCCCCCATCATTCATTTGTCCTCTGATTCTCCCTACTCTTATTCAGAATTCATTGATCAGTTTGTACATCCTGCTACAACTTTGTTAACAGGAGTTTCTCCCCCAGGCTTAGTACCGAAATTAGAAAGACCTTGCAATTGTCAAAGAGTTATAAAGTTGGGGATTGGTACTTATACCAAAACCATACAGTCATCAGGATTTATGGATGTGAATTACGTCCATTCAAGTTACCCAGATATGTACCAATGAGAATTTTTGCTTTGGAATACTTTAGACAGATGAATAACTCAGATGTAATCCATTTCTGCAATGTAAAGAAGAAAGCACAGTTAAGGATCAAAAGCCAGTTAGGTCCTTTCATTTGCAATTCTAGAGAAGCCGAGAGAGATGCAGAACTTATATTAGAGAGAAAATTCCAGACATCTTTCCGTTGGGTCCCTTATGACCCCTTTGGTTTCATTTGTGAAAGAAGGTTAAAAAATAAGTCATCTCCTTTTATACATCACAGAATTCCTGACATAGAACAGTATGCAAATCAAGATGAATGGGTTAAAGGAACACTTATTGAAGAGGGAAGTGGAGCTGACAAATTGAATAGACTTATGAAAGATGCTGAGAAGAAATTTGACCTAGAAACATATGATCAAATGCAGGTACCCTATATTGGCACATCTTCAACAGCCACTCTACAACAAGCTCTACAGGAAGACAGCCCATCAGTAGCAGCAGAGCCTAAAGGTAAAGGAAAAGAACCTATAGTTCAGGTCATTGAAACCTTAGTCATGGCAGGAAAATCACAGAGTTCCAAAGCACCAGAACCATCTCAAGCTTCTCCTACACCAGCAAAGCAAATCCAAGTTCCACAGATGCAAACTCCACTGAATGTGGAAATAGGGAAAAAGAGGCTAGCTCCAGATACCACACCTTCAAAAGGAGCCCCACAAGTCTATCAAGCTAAAAAACACAAGTCTGATCTACCTCCAGATGTAGAGATCATAGATGAAATATTTGATGATGGCAGGGAAGATAGTCAGCAAACAGGTACAGCAAGTGAAACAAATATAAGCCAGAAAGGGATACAAAAGCAACTGAGCACTGAAGTATCTTCTTTCAGACCGCCAAAGACCGATACTGGAGACATTAAGAAAACCTTCATTAATATCAAAACAAGGAATGAACCATTGAAAATGAAGGTCTACGATCAGTATATGAAAATGGCTCCTCACAATCAGCAAAGGTTGATGTCAGCATTTGATCTGTCACAAGGTAAAATGCAAATGAGCCACTTCAAAGCAAAGGTGCCAAAGCCAACTTCAGCAACAGATTACATCAGAACAAATTTTGAAGTTTTAGCAAAAGATATCCATCCCCTGGATCAGATAGAGCTTCATAGACAAACAGGGGAAATGGTTTATTCTTCTCTCACCAATAAAGCCATGGCAGCTTTGACTCTGCAAGATTCCTTGAATAATACTACTGCAACATTGAAGATTGAAAGGGCCTCCTCACAGGCCAAGGACAATAGAATAAAGTCTCTAGAAGAGATCATCATTGGTTTGGGTCACAATCCCAAAGACACTAAAGGTATTGAGGCACTGATAAAAAAGAAAGAGGATGATCTAGCTGCACTCAGAAAACAGCTGAAAATACCAGCCTCAAGGCACCCCCAGACACAGGAAGTAATAAAAGGAAATTCACAAGAAGAAATGATGGATTTGCTCTTGAATTTGACAGAGCGACTAAATGAAACAGAGAAGGAGTTGGAAAAAGCGTTGCAAGAACAGGAAATTCTCAAGCAGGCTTCAGCAACAGGTACTACAACTACAGGACAACAGGAACAACCAGCTCAGGTAAACATTTCTAATTTGAATTCTGAGGATTTAATTAAACAGATGGAGAGTTTGCAGCTAAAGGTCACATAACTCCAAGAAACAAAATTACAATTAACAAAATTGGAGGGAAAATATGACACATCCAAAAAGACAGCTGCTGACAACCTCAGGGAAATAAAAAGATTGGAGAAATTGGTTGAGGCTTTGCAAAAAGATCTTTCACTGGAAAAGCCTCTGAATGAAATAAATGATATTCTTTGGAGCAACATCATTGAATTAATAAGAGATATTTGGCCTTCCATTCAAGCTATTTTTGAGCAAAATGAATTAGTCAAGATAGCACAAGAGGAAATAAATAAAACTAGACATGAATTAAGGGGCAAGCCGGAGCATGCCCAGCAGATCATTCAATTTTTGAATTCCAGAACAAAACAACAGCTTGCATTGTTAGGAATTGATGACAGAACAGGTGTAGTTTTGGAAGCAAAGAGAATTTTCACCAAGAGAACTTTCATGCAAAATCTAGAAAGAAAGTGTACTGATATTTTGGTCGACATCAACGTTTTCAGAGAAAAGTTTCAAGCTCTGCTAGACAGTGATTTGCCAAGTCCCATGCTCACAGAGGATCAAATAGTAGACTTAGAAACCTATGAGAAAAGAATCAAAGCTCATGCTAAAAATACAGCGATAGGTTCTACTAATATAGGTTCTACTAGCTCATCAGAACCTGCATTACCAACTGGGAAGAGTATTTATGAAAAAGTGAGGAGCCTATTTCATCTGGAGCATGAACTAAAGTATCTATTTCCGAACGAGCCCACTTTTTATAAACTTACTGAAGCAGATGAAACTTTAAGGAAACTCAGAAGAACAATGATACCAGATGATCAGTGGTGGAAGGAAATGCTGGAAATTTTGTAAAAAAATGTTTTCAGGATAAAAGTTTATCTTTACTATTGAGTAAATGGTAAAAAACAGAAATGCAGATGAAAGAGTATCAGATGAAAGGTCAAAGAGTATCCGTGAGAAGAAAGAGTATTCAACAAGTCAAAAGAATACGCAAAGGACAGCACAGAGCCCTATTTTGAGCACTTATCCTTAGCACGTCCATGAAGAAAGGAACAGCACATCAGCCGTTATTCATTATTCTATTTACGAGACCATGTGTCTCTTGTTTGTTAGTAAATATGCTTTAAACCAGCCTGAATTATTGGCTAGGATAGAGTAAGATTGTTAGGATTATTTTTGTATAAATAAATCCCCAAAGAGAGTGTTGAGGGTGGATTCTATTACTCTGCTGTAACATTGAGATTTTCGGAATAAAATCTTTTGGAGAAATTTACTTGTGGCTTGCTGGATGACGATTTGAAAGCACTGGACTTGTTGCAGGATTCATGTGTTGGACTACAGTTCAATAAGTGTTTCTACCTTTTGTCTGAAATTTTATATTAGTTTTTAATACCATCATATCCATTTCTGAATAATTTACATAAAAGATTGAAACAGAATTTGCTTAATTGTACTCTGCTTTCAAATGTGATTGTTCTTAATGTTTTCTTCTAAATTAGCTATAAGCATGAATTCTTAAATGCTCCTGCTTTGCTCATTTAAACACTGTTGATTACTATAATAAAGAATTCTTCATTGCTCTTTGTTTGTAGTCATCTCTTTCCTCTCTTTTGAACATGGTGAAAGATTCTTAGCTGCCTTTCATCCCTTCAAGAATCATCCCATCCACTTTAAATTTTAAGGATTGTTCTCTGTCTAGCTATCTTGCCCTGTAATACCATCTTGTGCGTAGAATAGAAATCCAGTAAAGCCATCCTTTGACTCCATAGCCCAATGGACTGAAAGCTCTCAACCTTGCCCTTAGTTTGTGGATTCCACCATTTTCCCAAAACAAACTTTGAATCTATAACTAGCTTAAAACCTTCCAAGAACAAAGATAAATCATAAAGAGAGAGCCCTCTCTGGATGCAGATTGGCTAGATTCTGCATCTAAAAGGTTGGTTTGTGGTTACCTCGGGTATACTTTCCTCTTACACAACTTCTAGGAAAACCTGAGTGATAACAGTACTATTCAACAACCCCCCTATTTTATTTTTATAATAGTAATATTGTAATAATAAATGGGGACCCTTCTAAATTTTTTTAAGAAAAAGCTAGCGAGAAAGAGTGTTTCCCTTTAAAAAGTGTTAAGCATTAAGTCACTTAAGACTAAGCGCTTATCAAAATATCGCAAATCACAGAATCCAAAGGTAACACGAATAATCATAAGTTGGATATGTGATAAAGCGATTAATAGAACCCTTTTTAATATTAAGTGAAATTTTGCGCTCTTTATAAAGGCCTTGAAATATTTCTAAAAACATGAAGTTCTTAAAGTATAACTCGTATAAAGAAAAAGACGCTAAAAAATACATTGCGCATCACAAATTGCAAAAAAAGAAATAACATTAAAAATACCATAACCCTAAACTTGTGATCTTGCAATAATGTGACAAGGCGAAACTTGCGATCTTGTGATCTCGGGATCTTGTGATATTGTGATTTATCTCAAATGCAAAATCGACATTCCACTTAAAATCTTAAAATTTCAAAATATCATTGAGGTTTGCAATGCGATGTTTTGACATGACCGAAAGGAATCATACGAAGGCCATAATGCGTAATAATTGGAAATCAACTGCATTTACTCTTTTAAAGGCTTGAGGAGATTTGTATCTATTTTACTCATGCTTGCAATAAAAGTCCTATCCTTATCGAATTAACTGTTTTAATTAAACCTCTACTATTATCTCTACTTGACATTCATTTTGATTTCTCTATTGTTCAATCTCAGGGAATAAAGCTCAGAGATGACGAAGAAAGGAAAAAATACAGCAGAGCCTTCTACATCTGAAGATACAGACATGATTCCCCTCTTTAATGATACTACATGCAACAAAGCTAGCAGAGCTATGTCATGTGAAGCCATGTATAATTTTTTAGAGGACAAAAATCTAAAGGTGCTGGTAGTCAGAGCAACGGCTGACGCTAAATTCTCATCTAAAGCTTCCTATTTTGAAGTAGCATGTTCCTTCTTACACAAAATAGCTGTAAGACCTAAAATCTTTCCATATACGTATATGGTGAAATGGATTATCGACAAGGTGGATATCTCAAAGAGGACATTCAAGAATTCAAGATAGGAGTTCATGGGGTCATTTTCTGCCGACAATTTGCACAAAATGAATCTTCCCAAACCTCAAAAGGTTTATGATAGAGCTTTCCTTGAGAAATTTGCAAAAGAGAATGAAGAACCATTAGATTCCATGTAGACTTGGAGATCTGGCTCAAGAAAATTCAAATGGGAGAAAACTGGTATGTACCCAATTTCACCTCTGTTGGCTCCACAGAGTTATGCAGTTGTTATGAAGTTATGCAGTTGTTATGATGTGTAGGCTTTTTGGGAAAGATGATAGTACTAAGTTTTCTATGGAATGTATCCCAGCGATTGATGAGGACGTCAAATCCACAATTATGAATTGGGCCCTAACATTTTATCCAACAATTTAGTTATGGCTATCAGACAATATAGACAATATAGAGTTGTCTCTATTCAGGTCATTCCTCCATTTTTTATGAATGCTTATGTGAGGGATCCCATATGTTTTTTTATAGAATTTCCTAATATGGGTTGGAACTAGACTCTCAGAGACCCTACTCCTATCCATGTGTATCATAAGATGTTGTGGGAATCTCAATTTTATCCCCATTTTCATAAGATTTGTCAAAGTATCATGTTGCCTATCTATCAAACTATTTTTATACAAAATCCCCCAAGCTTTCAGAAGAAGCAAAGATAGATATTTTTCCAGTGGAAGGATGGTTTGGTGAAGAAACTTTTACTTATATAATGGTTTTTGGGACTATTGTTGCTCCCCACATCACCTGACAAAATTGAAAGTACACCCATGATATTTATTACTTGTTGCATATGTTCTTCCTTATTATGTTCCAGATAAGTTATTGGCTAGAGAAATTGCGTACCACACAATAGGAGAAGTTCTGACCAAAACCCTAAGAGAAGCAAAGAAATATATCTATCCAACTTTTTTGGTTCAATGTGGTTCTTTTCATTTATTTGATTTTGGACACGCACTTAAAGAGGTGCAGAATATTGCATGCTTGAATCTGGCTACGATGCGAGGGAGATAATATGATCCCAAAAAAGTCGCTCAAGACTTTACTGCTTTGGTTAAAATTAGATAGCTCATGCATGAGAAGGATGAATTTGATGACATATTTGAAAAGGCTGAGACTTTCTCACAATTCTTGCATTTTTCATCAATCAAATTGACTCCAGCCAACCTCAACCATTTTCATATTTATAGAAGAAAAATATTGACAAGGATTCTACTAGACCTATTGCAGATTGAGGAAACAAGAGCACCTACTCCCAGTATTAGTTTAAAAGGAAACTCTTATCACAATTATGATCAAGAATCAATTGAGAAATTCAGTTAGGGGTCATAAAATTCTGAGCATCAATCTCAAAATCAAGAAGAAGACCCTAAGGAAAGCTTTGAAAATAATACATAGATAAATAATGGAGAAACAACCAAATAAACCTTAGTTGGAGAACAATTAAACATTAATTCTACGCAGGATCAACCAAAGACAATCATAATATATTACATGGATAAAGAACGGGATAAGTTCAAATAAAATTTGCAGGCACCACCAACATACACAGGAATGGAAGGAACTTCTGATTTTGAGACTCCTAAACAGACCTTACAAGTTGAAAATACAGAAACAGATGTTGAAATCGTCCCGACCTACCCAATGTCACAAGCTATTTTCAGAATTGAAGAGATACCTCCTTTAGATATTTTTTTAGTCCAACACATAATGCAGTCGTAAGAAGACATAGAAAGAAAATAAATCTTCATTCATCTGTAGCTACTCCAGAGAATTAATCAATGGAGGTTGTTTGGAAAGACAACCCCATTGATCCATCAAAAAAATTGGCAAGACTGTCACAATTCACAGGTGCTTATGCAACATCTATAATTGATAAGGCAGCAGAGGTTATTCTTTTGCTTAAATATAAATATGGACGAATTCAACTATTGGAGAAACAAATTGAACAAGAAAGGCAGAATTTCAATAAGCAAATAGATCTGCAAATGATACAATTTCAGAAGGATTTTGAGAAAATGAATTTGCAACAACATGCGAGCATTACATAAAAGGATACACAGATTTAGTTAATACAAATTGAAGCACATAAACTTAGAAAACAACATCAGACAAAATAATTCATCAAAGAAACACTTGAGTTAAATACTCAATTGTCAAAACTGCAAGAGATATTCTGTCAAAAAATCTCAATGATTAAATCATATTGTGAAACAAGTGATTCATTAGTCAAATAAATGGTTGATCAGAGATTGGAATATGAAGATGTTGATAAGAAGATCTCAGATTTTATCTCCTGTAAACAAGCTGAGGAAGGAAAAAAAGTTGATTTTCCAAATATTGAAGAATCCCACAGAGATATATTATTTACAAATTGGGATATGCAATTGAAGCAAGCAGAAAGGGCAAGGGCTAGAGCAGGCGATATAGTAACTAAATTAGCTAAGCTATGAATGAAAACCTTTATAATATTAATTTGATTAAATAATGCAAGCCTGGAGTGTTCCAAAATATCAAACAATTAGAGGGACAATGGAAGGAAAAAACCAAGAATCAAATTGAAGCAGTTAAGAAGCTATCTAAGCTTGATCATGAACCTTACTGGCAGTTTCTAGTAAAACCATACACTCAACAGATGGCTTTACGTTGTCTAACCAATTCCACTCAAAATATAGTGCCACCTCTCTCCGATGTTGTATACATGGGACAACTAAGATCCAAAGTTGGCCAGCCACCCCAAGTGAAACTAATGTTGGATATCTGCAAACTGAAAATCTCAATGGAGAAGGATCGTTCAACCTTATCAAGCACATCATTATCTTTCTTTTTAGTTTTCATCTTTTATTTTCAGTATTCTGAGGAAGTTTTTCTGAAACCTCCTCTGCTTTTCATGTAATATTCTATTTTTGATACCTATGTAATATTATTTAAACCTCTCTCATGCATTTAGAGAAGGGTACAAGATTTTAGCAAAAAACACTTTGCAAAAGCTTGCATTACTGTACTTTTGCGATTCATTTGATGAAATACATGGAACAAAATCTTATTTTTCTTGAATATTGAAGCATACTCTACCGAAATTTAATTTACGTACTCTTAGAGTGTATTTTATTGAAAAGGAGAGAAGGTTAATATTTTTTATTCCATAAGTATAGCCTCTCATATCTGGTACTATTATCTTTATGATTGAGTTCTATTTATGTTTTAGCAATAAATTTCTTTATATTGTAATGTGTATGAGATTTGGATTATAGTTTTTCATTAAAGTACTATTGCTTGATGTTTCAGCTGTAATTCCTTGTTGAGTATATAATCAATCAATATATGCGATATGGTTTCACAATTATTTTTCCTAACTATTTAGTTAGAATAATTATCTTCAAACAGTTTCATCTCTTTTAAGAAATTGAATGACCTTTATTATCTTTTCCTTTAGGATATCTTTGTAGATCACATAAGTAAATTATTCCTGGGCATAGAATAGGTTAAATAATTAGATTAAATATATGCATGTGTTTGTTACTTAGATAGATTATTTCCATTAGTTTAAAATCATTTTCCATTTCACCTTGTATCAAACCCATCATCATCATATCAATTTATTTGCTGGGAAAATGGTGCTGTTATCCCCAATCGGAGACACTATAGCAAACGGAAAAGGAGCTTCTTTAAGGTTTGGACCAGGTGGTTATCCCCCATGTTGTTGCAATAGAATTCCAGGGCTTAAATAGGAACCTAAGGAGAGTCCCTTGTTTTGAAACTAATAGATACTCAGTGATGAGTGCAACAAGACACAGAGGATGTAAATATTTCCTATGACACATCAAATTAAGGGATGAGAATGATCTCCATAGGTTATGGAGTAAACCTTAGTACTCCAAATCATCAACCATCCTTATATATATTTGTATACATATAATAAACAAAAATATATTCTCTCAATTTTTATTGGCCAATAAGTTAGAGGTCTTATTGAATTCGTGGTTTCTCTAGATGTATATATTTCATTGAAAACTGAGGTATGATTAAATTTTAATAAAGTGATACGTCCAATTCATAAATAGCCTAAGTTCTTATGCTAGATGTGTACTACCAAAATTTCTATCACAATTACAAGTCATAAATGGATTTTTTTCCTACCACTTCATCACTTTTCACATGGCTTCATCTCGCCACCTTATCCCACCTTATCATGCCACTTCATCCCAATTCTTGACCTATAATTCTAACTAGAACCATGTTCAGGGAAGCCTACGGTTGCAACATATATAATAAGTACCTATAGAATATATAATTCCTATACTATGATAGGATTCTAATTTTTGAAAGGAAATGGGTTAAATGGGTGAAGCCATTATTGTCTATCTGCCTATCTATTTCAAATATCAACCAACAATAGTGATTGGTGAGTATTTAATCATGTTTTATATGGAACAAGTTTCTAAGAACACTTTTTCTAAATCTACACTTTTTCTCTTGGTTTATTTGTTGTTTGATCCATTTGGGGGGGGGAGATCAAATATTTGCAAACTATATTAAGAGGCCTTCTCTTTAAACAGAAACAATTTTCATTCTCTACATGAATCAAGATGCAAATATTGAAGGTTGGAAATATTGCATGTGCCTTTAGACAATTCCTTTATTAAAGTGTCACTCAACTTCAAAAATTCAAGTCATTCATTCTTTTTGTTGTTTCTATCACCTTGTTTTCAATTATATAGCTTCATAAATTTAAATAGTGTCTCATTCAAATTAGTTTGTTTCTCCAATGAAGGAACATGCCCATAGTATTTTGTCATGAAAAAATCAACCTTCTCTCCTATACGCCTACAAATATATCGTTCTCACAAACAAAAAATCTAAACTTTTCTTTTGAGGATATAAATGTTACATAAAATGATATGAGTAATTGATTACATTTGCTTTTTGGAAATATATTTTGATCAAAAAGGTTGTTATCTTTGTAGAATATAATATTCATCCAATATTAATATTCGATCCTCTTTCCCCTAAACTATTAGAACATCCTCTTTGATTTTATTGAAACTAGACTAGATCCATCTTAATTTTGGATCTACCAAGCGTCCAGAGAGATCAAATCTCTTTTCACTCTAAAAGAGGTTTTCACCTCAAGATATTTGATCCCTCTCGGCCCTTGGTAAATCCAAAGTTAAAATGGACCTAGTTTGGTTTAATTATTAATTAAATATAGTTATAATTATAATTATTTTATTTTATTTTTACGTAATTTTTATTTTATCTTCTTAGGAAGTTTTAATCAAAATCACAAGACATAAACCTACTCTATTTCTCTTCGGAAATCAATTGACAAATTAGAACAATAATCTCAAACATGTAATAAGAAATAACACACATGCACACAATATTTTTTTCTGGGAAAAGGAATATACTAAAACCCCAATGTGCTTTTGCATTAATCTGATGAATAGAGATGTATTACAATTGCTTTCTCAATTGAGCACAACTGGAAAGCGAATAACGTATCTCTCTGCTCATTGAGAAGATCTAACCAAGACTTGGTAATTTTCTGCCTTCCTTGAGCCCCTATTTCCTTGTGCAATTCCTTGAGAAATTATGCCCCTATTATTTAGGAATTTCTCCAAAATGGATTGTGAAATTCCTTGGGTTGATCATCTGACTGCATGAAACACATGTACACTCAAGACTAGTCTACAACTGATGTTACACTTCCTAGGAATCTCCACCACAACTGGGGAAGTCGAATTCTCTGCATGCACTAGATATTTTGGTTTCACTGATCAGCTAACTAAATGATCACTGAGTTTGACTGAAGTCCCATTGCTTAATTTACCTTCCACTAGTTCCTCCAATAGTTAGAACTAGTTTAACTGAAAACAACATGAGATAACTGACCTTAATTGATACAAATTAGCAATCATACATGCTTAACTAAACTCTAACTCCTCCAACTTGAATTGACTGATCTAATTGAGTGAAAAGAGCCATGCCACCTCAGTTAACTGCATCCAAGTTGTCTGTTGATGTGGAAATTTGAATTTTCTCAATTTAATCAAGGAAAAAATGAATTGAGAATTTCTTGCTCCATTTTTCAACACTCCCTCACAATAATAAAGGGTTTATCAACCACCCCTATCCTGCACCTGTGGAAATTGAAGTTCCCTCTTGACAAGGCCTTTTTCAAAATTTCATCACATATTTCCTCTATCAAAATGTACAGTAGCAACATTATCAACATTACCACACAGTCTCGTAAATGGCGATACCAAATATCTATATGCTTGTATCAATTATGAAATACAAGGTTCTCATAGACCGATGTAATTATGATTATCACAATACATCATAGTTGGATCCACCATCTGACAAAATAGTCCCACAAGTATCTTTCTCATCCAAATCGCCTCACATGTTGCTTAGCTTGCAGCTATGTATTATGCTTCTGTCGAGCTGAGCGCCATAGATATTTGCTTCATATTGTACCAAGAAACCGTTGCGGAACCAAAAATGAAAATTTCACCTAATGTACTCTTTCGATCTGTTGGAATCCTCGACCAATCTGCATCTGTGAATCTACACAACTTCAGTGCTTCACTCCCTCTATCCTTATGTATCATAGTCCAAGTTGAGTAGTGCTTCTAAGGTACCATAAAACATGTTTAGCTGCCTTCCAAATAATTTGGTTGGACTAACCATAGCTTGCTCAACTGTCTTAGTACCTATCACATATCTGGACGTGTGTTCACAAGATACATCACTGAACCCACTAGCTCTTGATAAATGGTAGCATCCACTTCCTCACATGATGTGCAATCCTCCTTCCTCCAGTTGGTCACTAGAGGTGTCTCCACGGGTTTGTGAGACTCCATGTTGAATCTCTGCAGTATCTCATTTGCATACTTTTCTTGAGAGACAAACAGTTCCCCATCTCCTTTCCATAATTCCAAGTCAAGGAAGTAGTGCATGAGACCCATGTCCTTCATTTCAAACTCTCTTGCAAGGTTCTCCTTGAAAGGTTTGATCTGTTTCTCATCACTAGTTAAAATTAAATCATCAACATATAAGACAATAATAATAAATTTACCTTCTACCAAGATATGATAGAGGTTTGCATCTACCTCAATTTTGGTGAAGCCCTAACCAATGAGATAGTTGTTGATCCTGGTGTGCCAAGCATGAGGTGCTTGTTTGAGACCGTAGAACTATCACTTGAATCTGCACGCATGAGACTCTTGATAACAAGTATAAAAAAATTCCAGTTGGTCGATTTACATATCCTCCTCAACAACCCCATTGAAAATTATTGTTTTTATATCCATCTGGTGGATCTTCCCCCCCATTTGTGTAGCGAAAGAAAGAATTGATCTAATGGATGAGTACCTTTCTATAGGATAAAAGGTCTCCTCATAGTCAATTCCTTCAACTTGAGAGTACCCCTTGGCCACAAATATGGTATTATACTTCTTTTGGCTTCCTTCTAATGCCTACTTAACCTTGAAGTTACATCTCGAACCCACGACTGATTTATCTACTAGTCTTGGGACCACTTCACAACATTGTTTCTTACAATGGATTCATATTCCTCCACCATTGTATCAAACCATATAGGTTTCTCTACTTATTCCTCAAACGAGGATGGATCAGTCTCTACAAACTCAGTCATTAGAGCCATGTAGCCAATGTAATGATCAAGTGACCTTCTCTACCTGTGCAAATTTGAAGAAGCACCCACATTATCCCTTGCATCTTGCACAAGTCTCTCAGCTTCACTGGCTCTTTTTATTCCTTCTATGGATGGTTATAATTGAGTGGTCATATCCAATCTCTACTCCTCAATTTTTGGTTGTTCCAGGCCTTCCTAAGGCCCCTCATTTGGAGCAAAAATTTCATCTTCTAGTGGAATCTGAAGTTCTCTATCAAGAGAGCACTGCATCGCTTTCTCATCATCAAATTTTATATCCCTTCGCACAACTATAATTCTGAAGGATGTCAAGCACACACGATAGTTATGAGGAGTTTCTGTGTAACCCACAAATACCCCCAATTCTACTGTCATCTCAAGATTCTTCCTTGATTCTTTGGATACATGGCAGTAAACAGAGGCTCCAAAAATCATGAAGTGTGACACATTCGACTTTCTCCGCGAGAAATCCCCCTCCGTCATAATCATGCCCATAATCCGATGAGGACACTGGTTCTTCAAATAGACTTCCTCTACCCAAAGTGAATTGGTAGGCCTTGGTCATGCAACATCACCCTCCTCTCTAGCACAATGCTATAGTTCTTTCTCTCATCCATCCCATTATGTTGTGGGTTGTGGGGTGTAACCCACAAATACCCCCAATTATTTGGAGACATGGCAGTAAACAAAGGCTCCAAAAATCATGGAGTGCAGCACATCCAACTTTCTCCCCGAGAAATCCTCCTCCGGTGTAATCATGCCCAAAATATGATGAGGACATTGGTTCTTAAAATAGACTATTCTGTTGCATGCCTCTGCCCTCGAGTGCATTGGTAGACCTTGTTACTGCAACATCACCCTCCCTTCTCCCACATGCTACAGTTCTTTCTCTCATCCATCCTATTATGTTGTCAGTTGTGGGGTTTTTCAACTCTCATCTATTGATTTCTTTTGCACATAATTTTTTGAATTCATTCGACACGTAATCACCTCCATTATCACTCCTGAGAGCCTTCACCTTCTTTTCATTTTATTTCTCAAGCAATGGCTTTGAACGTGGATAATGTCTCATATTTATTCCACATGAAGAAGACCCAACACTTCTCTGAGAAGCATCAATAAAAATAACAAAATATTTGTTTTTGGAAGTGGATGCTACCAATAAAGTTCCACAAACATCAAAGTGGATCCTTTCAAGGACTACATGTGATTTTTTGTCCTGATCATGGAATGTGTATTTTTTTTACTTCCCCAAGGTACATCCTTTGCATACGTCTTACTACTCAAGTGCTCCTTTGGGGAGGCTTGTGGTTATTTGTTGCATAATCTTTAGGGATCCATGATGCAAATGATCAATTGATTTGTGTCAAAGTTCACTGACATCATAGTTTTACACATTCTCCACCTTAGTTCTTAATGCAACACAATCCTCCACATCTAGCTTATACAAGTTCTTCACATGAACCTCAATATGCTTCACCTGTCCCGCGGCTATGTGTCTCATGAATGCTTTTCCTTTGCTGAAGATCACATCATAACTAGGGTCTTCCAAAACTACAATAGATATGAGAATAAACATGACATCCTTGAGTCTGAGAAGGGAGCCCGACTCCCTCTAAAAGGTGATTGTACCAACCCCGGTCCCGCTATACCTTTCATCGTCTCCCAACTCAATATGCATCTAAAAATATTTTTCTTCCAAGGCACTGAAATATTCTCTACACCTTGTCATGTGGAACGATGCACCTGAGTCCAAGTACCACATGCTCCCCATCATTGTCTTTTCCATGCATGTGATAAGGTTAAATTCAAGCTTGAACTATGAAGCCAAGGCTTCACTTACTGCTCCTCCTGAGGTATTCTTGCTTGAATTGTTATGTGGACACTTCATGGCATAATGATAAAATTCATGACAATGAAATCATTTAATTTTATAAAAACATTTATTCTTTCTCCCTTGATTGGATTCTGGTTTGGTTTGAGATTTCTTCCCTTTTCCTTTCTTTCCCTTTCCAACCAATGCGACTTTTTCTTCATCCTCGCCCTTGGATGAAGTCCCATCTCTGTTATTCTGCCTTATTTCCTCTTGTACCAAATCAAACCAAAATTTTTCCCAATTCGGTAGTTTCCCTCTCCCGTTCACTGAATATGGTAGCTATGCTAGCTAGGGTTACAAAATCATCATCTTAAATAGTAAAACCAACTCCTACAATCTCATCACAAACTTGTGTGAACCTGCACAGGTACTATTGAATAGTGTCATTCTTATCCATATTTATATTTCAAAGTTTATCCTTGAGCGCCAATTTCCTATTGTCACTGTTATTCTGCAACATATATGTGAATGCCTCCCACATTACATAAGGATTTTCTTTCACATGGAGATTGGTGACAATGTGGTCCTGTACTCCCTCCAATATTATTCTTGTTGCCTTGGCTACATCTTTATTCCATTGATTAGGGTTTTGGGTATCAAATTACACTGGGTTTGCAACATTTGTCTTGATGTATTCTAGAAATCCATTGTCATCCAATACTGCCTCCATGTGATCCTTCCATGCGAGAAAATTAGAGCTACATTCCATGGCATACTCTATCCTTAGTCCATTGATGGCCATCTTCTCAGCTTTGAAGAGATATTGTTCCATTGAACTTCAAATTAGATCCTCCTAAGAAATAACTTCAAAATTCCTACTCTAATGTGAATCCTACTCTGATATCATGTATACATTATGGTGTAGATTTGCAACTTCTTATGAATTTTTAATCAAAATCACAAGACACAAACCTACTCTACTTCTCTGTGAAAATAAATTCACAATTTAGAACAATAATCTTAGACATGAAATAAGAAATAACACACATGCACCTAGTATTTATTTTCCATGGAAATCAGTCTGCTAAAAACCCCAATTACTTCTTACATTAATATAATGAATAGAGATGTATTAGAATTGATTTTCTCAACTGAGCACAACCTGAAAGTGAATAACCTATATCTCTGCTCACTAAGAAGCTCTAAACCAAACTTAGTCAATTTTTTCTTATGCTTGAGCCCCTATTTCCTTGCGCAATTCCTTGAGAAATTATGCCCCTATTATTTAGGAATTTCTCCAAAATGGATTGCGCAATTCCTTGGGTTAATCATCTAAACACCTGTACACTAAAGACTATTCTATAATTGGAATATCCACCACAACTGGGGAACTCGAAATATTTGCATGCTCTGGGTATTTTTGGATGATTTATTAGTTAACTAGATGATCACTGAGTTTGATTGAAGTCCCACTGCTTAACTAACCTTCCACTAGTTCCTCCAATAGTTAGAACTAGTTTAACTAAAAACAATCTAAGATAACTGACCTTGATTGCTACAAATTATCAATCACACATGCTTAACTGAACTCCAAATCCTACAGCTCGAATTTACTGAGCTAACTCAGTGACAAGAGCCATGTCACCTCAGTTAACTGCATCCAAGTTGTCTGCTGATGTGGAAATTTGAACTTTATCAATTTAATCAAGGAAAAATGAAATTGATGATTTATTGCTACATTTTTCAACAAAATCAAAATGTTTTAATTAATATTTTGTTTTAATTTTGATGCAATTTGATTGAGTCAAAATATTTATATAACATAACAGGACATGACCTTACAACATCTCTTCCACACTGGGCTGGACAACACCTCTTGATACAATCCAATCCTTCATATCCATTGTGGTAGTTGTAAATGAAATTGTACCAAAAAATAATACAAATATTTTATATATAACAAATATAATTCCAATAAATAATCGGAACCCTACATAAATCATAGAAATATTTATTCTAATTATTAATGATTTACAATGGAATATATTCATCACATATGTTGTTTTATGTAGAAAAAAAGGGAAAAATGATAAATTTTCAATAAAATAAAATTGAAATATCTATACAATATAAACCCCACGTAAACCAACTAGCCTACACCTCATGGGTATGAATACAAATACTATTATTATTTTAATTATAAGTAATAAATTTTATTTTCATCTCCTTTTTATAATACCTTTTTCTTTTCATAAGTGAAATTAGAACAAATATAAGAGATATTTCATACTTTCCAGTAAGTTTCCAATGAACTTACGTTTTTTCAAAACTGACATGAAGCGGTTTTGAGGCTCAACTTTTGAGGAATCTTAGTTGTAATAAATTTTTTCTTGTACTAAATTCTAATATTTCTACATTTTTAATTTCTCTATGTCTTCCTTCATGAAGATAAGAGCAAGAGTTATCACACAATATTCTGTAAATCAACAATTACTTGTCAAATATATTTCCCTAGTTTCAATTCGATTCCACCACTGATTTTTTTACAAAATAATGAAGAATAAAAACAACCACAACAAAACAAAAAGGAAAGGGTCATCTAAAAGGTGTGTAATTCCACTAGATTCTATGGAAACTATAGTTTCTTCAAATATCTTAACACTTATGGACATTATCTTTCCTATAAACAACATGTCTTTATTAGCGCACCCTTTAACGCATTTCTTCGTAAATTATTCAAAAAATTGATATTTGAAGTAAACAATGGAATTGAAAGTTGGAAGAGATATGCCTCTAGAGAAACTACTGATTTGAAAGTCTATCAATTGTATGTAAATTCAACATTTTGAATGATGTTGGAGTGGGGTCCCTTAGGACTGAATTTTGATATATTTTTGGATATTTTTGTAAGTTTAGTCGTGCACAACACAAGTCAAGGGGATTTTGGGCAGGTCAAAGCCCCTCAAGAGTTGTAATGGGTCAAAGGGTAGAACTAGGGGCCGCAAACCATAGTTTATGGACCTTAGATGAGCGCGTAATAAAAGTATAAATAGAAGTGTAGATCGAGTTGATAAAAGACAATTTTATTGATGAATATGTTGATCTAACTATGTTTTGATATTTTAAGCGAACTTGTTTGGGTTAGAAGGCTCCTAATGGTTGTGTGCACAGAGACCATAGTCCTGTTGTGTGTGGACCCCGCTAGCTATGTGCACAGGTATATTGAAGGTGTTGTAAGGAATATTTGACTGTGAATGGATAAAGGATTGTTTTGGATGATGTCTGAGTATCAAATACATCCGTTATTTTCTTTATGATCTATTTCTGCATGTTATTTCTGGTTACTGTGTTATCTGTATTCAAATTGATTGTGCAATTGTTTCTTGATTTAGATGAATGATAAATGAATGGATCTATTACCGTTGAGTTTTTATAATATGTATTAAGGACTATTACAAGGATTGTGGAGTTTGTTTTAGTGCGCGCACAAGGCATGTGTAATTGGCCTAAATCCATCTAGTTAGGGATTTTTTTGCGAAGGCCAGATCACAATTGTTTTAGACCTAAAGACACCCACATCATTTAATTCTCTCTTAGTGTGTGGAAACCTAGTTCCATCACCCCCCCATACTACTTTAGGTGAGACTTTGAATTGCTCAAGCAAGTCACTGCCGAAAGGGCCAGTAGTAAGAGGGTTTTGTTGATTAACCTTAACTCTAAACCTAGGTGAGGACCCCTCAAGCCAACAAATGGTTCTGTTTCCAGGACTGGGATAATTTTGAGCGAGATTGGGTGATGTGGCGGCCATAAAAGCCTGAATTAGAGTATTGGTTTGAGAAGAAAATTCAAGAATTTTCCCTTAAAGAAAACAAGAGTAAGAAGTTGCATGTGGAATATTGGAAACAAAATTATATTTTCACAAGATTCACGAGATCTTCTCTGTGACCATTGCGCATGAATTATAGGAGTGGTTGTTAATATTAGCAGAGTTCCAAAAATTTTGGAAGGATGACAAGGTCACCCAGTGGACACCTAAATTAATCCAACAGCTGGGAAAGACTGATAATTCCATCACCCGGACTGTAGATCACTTGGTTGATAGCATCTTGGGAGGGTTTGTGACAGAATTTGTAGTAGATCAGTTTGTGTCATATTCTGAAGCTGAAAGAAGATTTTTCAAGGGATTGAAAGGTAAATTCATACGATCTCTTCCTCTGTTGATTAAGATTTAATCGTGTGAAAAGGGTGTTTTGTGCAGCCACACTAAGTGAATGACCCCTGATAAGATCAAAAGCACTATGCGCAGCGGAAAATATTATCGAGTCAATCAAAGAGGGGATAGATCTGTACACAACCCTATGAAAAACTCACCTGATATAGAAAGTAGTGAGGTTGCGCGCGCTGAAGGTAGCCCTCCTGCTATGCTGCAGTCGAACTCACGCAGAGGTAAGACATCTCCTACCCCACCACCACGGCCACCTATAGAAGATATAGCCATGTTTATGAAGCTACCGACCTTTAAGGTTGTGAGAGATGAGGAAATGGATAGGCTTTGGTTTTTTGCTGATGTAGTATGGACTACACAAAATGTTATTACTGATGTTGTCAAGAGAGCGTAGCTGGTATGACGTTCAAATGTCGTGCGTTAGATTGGTTCATGGGATATCTAGACCAGAATGTTGATCCCATTATTGTACAGATTAAGGATGCTCTGAAATACGAATTCAGGAAGCCAAAGTCCTACTCACAGTGCGTGATAGAATTAAAATATATTAAACAAGGGCCGAAGGAATCGGTTTGGGAAGTTGATCAATGACTGAAGCACGCCATCAACGAAGGATGATTTTTTTATGATGATAAGTAGCATAAGGAATGGTTAATTTCCACGCTTTTTCCACATCTGCACAGGCCTATGGGTCAACAGAAGATTGATTCTCAGGTCGAAGCTCTAGAAGTTGTTATGAAATTGGAAGTTGCACCCAGAGAAGATGATCAATTTGGAACGCTACAAATTCAAAGTCAAATAGAGGCTATGCACGTATAAATTAAAAACCTACTCAGAGATCGGGGTAAAAAAGTTGGCACAGATGTCTAGTGCATACGATGTAAGGGTTTAGGCCACACACCAAAGATGAGACTTTCATTGAAGCCAAGAAGGATTTTTCTGCTGCAGGAGCGTCCACATCAAAGTCTATCATGGAACCAAAGGCTGAGGATGAATTCAAATCATTCCTACAAGCCTGTATTAATTTATTGTGAATTCATAAGGTAGTAGATAATCATCAGCCTCTGATAGACAGCTGCGAGGAAAAAGAAGTACCTCGAATTGAGACTAAGGCTGTGAACAAGATTTATAAAAATAAGAAGACAACTGGTCAGGAGATGCACATGACTCTGCAGATTGGAGAGTATGAGATGGATCAAGTCATCTTGGATCTATGGTCTGACACAAATTTTCTACCGAAGCAGACATGGTAGAATATGGGAGAACCAAAGTTGGAATGGTCCACCATTCAAGTACGCATGGCCAATCAGCAGAAGATCATTCTGCTTGGGAGGCTCCCACAAGTTCTCCTAGACATTGCTAGAGTAAAGGTACACACAGATTTTGAAGTGATACAAATTGTGGATGATGCATACCCCTACCCTACATTGTTGGGGTTGGATTGGGCCATTGATATAGGAGGCATCATCAACCTAAAGCTTAGAAGCATGATCTTTGAGAATGATGGTATGTGGGTGACAGTCCCACTGGATCCAGCAAAAGGAGAAAGATATATAGAGCCAATGTGCGAAGGAGATGATGTCAACCATATTTACAAGCTAACTGTGTGGGACGAGGACTGGATGAACCCCACAGCTGATGGAATATTGAATTGGGAGAAGGATAGTTTGTGTTTTTTAAATTCGGATGGAGATATGGAGAACTGGCAGAATCGGTTGCATGATGTTTCTGCGCTGCGCTGCCTCAAGATTAGTAAGAAATTTCAATGAATTTCCTCAGACGTAAGAGAAATGCCCTATTTTGATGGTTTGGTAGTGTCATAGTATTCCTGGAAGAATTGGAAAAGGATGTCTCAAAAGAATGAAGGTTCTGGGTGCTTGACTTGGTTATGTGCACAACCCTAACGCGTTGGTGGGATATGCATAAGGGTGTTTTTAAGGACTGGGAGGAATGTTGCAAAATGATGACGTTGTGCTTTGAGCCTCTCGCTACCCCACTAATTGATCTTTTCTATAGTCAGGGAGAACTGCGCAAGCACCTGGCCATGTGGGTGGAAGTTTGGAAGGAAAAGACTTAGAATGAGTGGGTTCATATGTTTATCCATTCTTTGGGGTCAGTACCTACCACATGGTATCTGGAAACGGTACTACACTGAGGAACTCACCATTGGATTAAAATGACTAATGATTTCCTCTCAACCTTCAGCTTGGTTGGGGGATCGAAAGAACTGGATGAATCCCTATAGGACATAGATTCTCTTGTCTTTGATAACTCTCGACCTCAAAGGGAATTTTTTGCGCTAACATGGGATGCACAGATGCAAGACATTGTCAATTGCAGGAACCTGTCAATCGAGGATAATGAAGATGATCCAAGAAATGTCAACATCCCTAAGTCTGAAGGGGAGTGTGCAGTTGTAGGGCCCTCATTTGGAATGGTAGATGTAACTAAACCTCTGAAGTTAAACGAAGTCAACATTGGGACAAAAGAGCAGCCCAAGTTGTCCAAAATTGGGGATTATTGGGATGATGATATAGTAGGGAAGATCATGGAGTTGCTGACAGAGTATCAAGACTTGTTTCCTACAAATTTCTCTGAGCTCAAAGGAATTGTATGAGACCTAAGTGTTATGAAGATCACGTTGAAACCAGATGTGTGCGCTGTCAAGCAGCGACCATACTGATTGAATCCCAAATATAAACAAAAATTGAAAGAGGAACTAGAAAATATTGGTGGCTGTAGACATCATTGAGCCTATAGAGTAGTCTGATTGGGTGAGCCCAATGGTGGATCAAGACAAGAAGACCAAAGGAGAGATAAGGATTTGCGTAGATCTGCGCAATATGAATGATGCCTATGTGCATGACCCCTTCCCTACTACATTTTCTGATGAGATCCTGGATAATGTGGGAAGACAAGAGGCTTATTCATTTACTGATGGATTTTCAGGGTATCATCATATCATAATCGCGCCTGAAGACCACAACAAGACCACATTTGCAACATAGTGGGGGTATTTCGAGTACACTGTCATGCCTTTCATATTGAAGAATACACCTGCAATTTTCTCACGCGTGGTAGTGGCTGTGTTCAAATAATTCATGCATAAATTTTTGGAGGTGTATTTTGATGGCTAGACAGTGTTTGGGTTGGTAAAGAAACATGTGTCAAACCTGCACATGATGCTTGACACTTGTAGGAAGCAGCAGCCTTTTGGAATTTTTTTGGGGAATATAATGTGGCAACAATGATTGATGGTAGACCTAGCCAAGATAGTAGTTATCATCAACCTAGAAGTCCCCACTAATGAGAAACAACTGCGCTCCATCCTAGAACACACCGAATATTACATGAATTTCATTCAGGGCTATGCCATGATCATCGTGCCAATGGAGAAGTTACTGAAGAAGGATGTGTCATTTTTCTAGGATGAGTAATGTCAAAAGTGCTTTGATTTGCTGAAGGAGAAAATGGTCATTGCACCTCCTCTGATATTCCCAGAATGGTCTAAGGTTTTTCATGTACATGTGGATGCATCTGGAATAGCACTAGGGGTTGTTCTAGCACAACCAGGAGAAGGAGACATTGATCACCATATTTATTTTGATATTAGGAAGCTCTCCAGTGTAGAGCGCAAATAATAAACCATAGAAAGAGAAGGATTGGCCATGGTCTATGCTCTGCAAAAATATAGGCACTACCTACTAGGAGGTCACTTCAAAATGTTCACTGACCATTTTTCTTTGAAATACCTGGTCAACAAGCCTTTGTTGGGGGGGAAGATTTGCAGGTGGTTGTTGTTATTACTGGAGTATGACTTTGAAATCATTGTGAAGCTTGGAAGATTAAATTCTGGACCTATCATTTGTCACGCATCAAAATTGGGGAAGAACCAACCAGTCTGGAGGAGGGGCTACATGATGCGCAACTCTTTTTTATCAAGGTGGTTGATGAGCACTTTGCTGATATTATTCACTTTCTAACTATTGGAAACACCCCTGCTGAATATTTGGTGCAACATAAGAAGGAGTTGGTTGCACATGCAACTGATTTTACCCTGATTGTGGGTCAGATGTATAAGCTGGGAGTAGATGAAGTATTGAGAATATATGTGTCTGAACATGAGAGACAAGATATCTTGGCTAAGGCTCATGGAGGGGTGGCAGGAGGCCACTATGTTGGGAAGGCTATTTGCGTAGAAGGTGTTGTGTGCTGGGTTATGGTGGCCCACGCTACACAGTGATGCACATGCATACTTATGAGCCTGTGATGCATGTCAAAGAACAGGGAAGCCCTCGCGTAGAGATTAAATGCCCCTATAGCCACAGATGGCCCTACAAGACTTTGATAAATGGGCTATATATTTTGTTGGACCTATCAATCCTCCAGGAAAGAAGTCTAGAGCGCGTTATATCATCACTACCACAGATTGTGTAACAAGATGGGCAAAAGCTAAGGCAGTTAAGGACTGTATTGCAGATACCACTGCGCACTTCATTTTTGAACATATTTTGACTAGGTTTGGATGCCCAAAGATATTGATGAGTGATATAGGTATGCACTTTGTTAATGAAACCATTGAAGCTCTGATTGAGGAATTTCAGATCCATCACCAGAAGAGTATCCCGTATCACCCACAAGAAAATGGCATAGTAGAGGCCTTAAATAATATTTTGGAGAATGCGCTCACAAAGATCTGTAATGCCAACCAGAATTATTGGGACGTGCACATCCCTTCTTTGTTATGGTCTAATAGGACTACATGCAATAATTTTACTAGGAAAACAGCTTTCAGGATGGTCTATGGGTAAGAAGTGATCATGCCAATGGCGTATGTTGTCCCAAGCCTGCGCATCGCAAATTTCACTAATATGGCTGAGCCTGACATTATGGAGGAACTTTTGGCACAATTGGTTGCCTTAGAAGAGGATCAGTTTCTAACTTCCATTAGCAAGTGCAGAAGGCACGCAAAAAGGCATGGCATGATAGGCACATCAGGAAAAAGGTGTTCAAGGACTAAGACTTGGTCTTTTTATACAAAAATCAGTTTGCGCATACCCAGGGAAGTTCAGGAAGCATTGGTTGGGGCCATACATTGTGAAGGAAATCATTGATGGAGGTGTGGTGCGCTTGGACATGCTGTGCGGTGAGAATATTCCTGGGTATTTCAATGGAAGCCGCCTGAAGCCGTATAGGGACAATCTAGTGTCGAAAAAATGACTATATGGACTGAGCATAAGAATCCAATGGTCTGCGCACGACACGAAGAAAAGGCACAGACAGGTGCGATAGGAGCACAGGGGTGATGCGCAGGAAAAGAAACTAGTCATTGGAACAGTGAAACTGGCTAAAAAAAAGTGATTTTTACAGTTATATGGAGCGGGTTTTATGCATTTAAGGAGTCAATCTTGTGGGATTTTTTACTGTTTTTTGGAGGTAAGTTGCATTTAATGACGATCCGACGGTTTTCACCTTGGATTTCCTATAAAAGGAAGGGCGCAAGTCACAATTAGTTCCTTTTCTTTCTAAGTACATTGCACCCTATGCTTATCCATAATTTGCACTGTAAATTTGTCTAAGAGCACTGTATGTCTGGCCGAGAGACCCCATATGATGTGAGCAATCTAGAATTCATGTTTCACCCGAGAATGATGGCCACAAATATAGAGAGCACAGCTGCTGAGGAGCACTCGGCACCCCTCATAGCATTGACAGAGCCGGGGTTGGACGATGTCCATGAAGTGATCCCTAAGGTTGAAGAAGGCGTTTCTGCACTGGCTAAGGGAAAAATATCGAAGTGGTCATCCTCGAAGCCACAAACCTTCCCAAGGAATGTGAAATCCCCGCGTCAAGCTACTAAGGATAGGTTGCCTATATGTGACCCTTCGAAGAGACCAATGAGCGCCACTGAGGAGGATGCATGCGTCGAGCCCATCTCATGGCCGTTGCCATATGTCAAGCCACGTAGGCCCTCCGTTCGCACGCGAAAGAATGTTGAATTAGTGTGGGACTACCTTCAGACGCCTCTGGTACCGCAATTCATTCCTCTTGCGGACGATATGTTTAGCAAGATCCCGAGTGTCAAGTTCGATGATCATGACTTGGTGAACGAAGAAAATTTACCTGATCTAGAATCAGAGTACTACTTGGAGTGGGTGCTCTATGATGATGTGGTGAAGGTTGAGCTGATGTCGTGGGCACACGAGCTAAGCAACACTGGGATCATAAATTTGTTAAATCTTCCATATTTTGGGAGGTACCCTATCACCATTATCTACGTGCGCCAGTTGCTGGCGTTAGTACATGACGAATGTTTGTGGATCCATGGACTCATTCCAATCAACGTCACGCTAATCCACCGGTTCACTGGCTTGCTCAAGAAGGGGCCTCACAAAATGGCAGGTTTTGGAAAAATCAATGAGGTCAAGGTCATGGAAAAAGTAAAGAAATATTACAAGGTCGAAAGGGATAAAAGGGGATTCCTGGTGCAAACAATTGCAAAACCGGGTGTGCGTCTAGGAACCTTAGTCATAGGTTGCAAGTTGATGTGCAAGTGTTGACCGAAGGTGATCCTTGCACACGTAATTTCCTTTGCAGGCCAATGCGAGAAGGGGGTCAGCCAGAATTGGTCCTAGTACCTTTGTGAAGAATTCCTAGAAAATGTGCGCGAAGCGCAGGAGCAGGGGAAACAATTTTGCTACTCCTGGTTGTTGTTAATCATTACACTGATAGCATGGGAGACTCCAGCGGTTTCATTCCTCCCGGAATTGGAGCCTGGCATATGTGAGGGGGCATGCTACACCAATCTATGGGATTCCTCCGACCTTAGGCGGGTGAAGGAAAATAAGAATTTTTGGGTGCTATTTGACTGCGCGCTGGCCGTTGTAATCCACTCACGACCGACACTATCACTGACAGTATATGAGAAGTAAAAAATCATCACTGCTTTTCAGATAACAATGCATCATGTGCAAGTCAGGGCGCGCAATGACCCTGCGTGGTATAAATTTCCTTTCATGGTGACTTAGGTGAAGGTCGACCAGGTCATTGCGACTTGGCCAGAAGCATGGAAAGTGGGGCTCGGCTCCACCCAGGCCATTACAGCCTCTACTTCAGGGAAAGAAAAAATTCCAGGAGATAAAGAGAAAGAGGCCGAGCCATGCACTGAAAAAATTGCAGAAATAAGCGAACAAAAGTACGATGAGAAGGAGCCTGAGAAGGAAGTAGAGAAGGATATAGAGCAAGATCTTGGAGGCAAAGCTGATGTGGACCCTCGAGGCCTCGATGGGTTAGACGGTACTGGTGCAGAATCTCTGCGCGACACTAAGTGTGCCGCAGAAACTCCCAAGGGACCATGAAAGAAGCGAAAGGGATCCAAAGCTGGAGGTGCAGAAGAGGTCACTTTAACTAAAGATGACCTGGAAAAAATTGCAGATGTAGTCACATCTGCCTCTGAAGATAGGTGGACCACCATGGAATAACAATACAAGGTTGTGGTCGACACATTGAAAATTGGTTTGTAAGTACTCCAGTTGAAGGCTAACAACTTACAAGCAAGCGTAGATCAAGAGAGGCCGATTCAAGTGAGCCTGCCTATAGAAATGGTCATCACCATGTCAGATTGTAAAATCTGCCCCTTCCTGGGCGCAGCTATTACAGCAGAGCAGCTAGAGCTGCACGCGTAGGTGCAGACCTACCTAGAAGTCGGAATTTATCTATCTAAATTTCCAAGTGGAAAGCTGCACGCTATCCAAATGATAATCTTCGACGAGCTACAGTGCAGGGAGGTGTACGTGAAGCAGCAGTTGAATGAAGCTGAACAGACGGTTGCAGCAAAATCTGAAGAATCACTCCAGGCACAAATAGCACAACAAGCTAATGTGGCTCAGCGTGCAGAGTTGGAACACTTAATCGATAGATTGTGCAATGATCTTCCTAAAGTAGCCATTCCTGTATCAACCACACCACAGGTCAAAATTGAAAGCTTGGTTGGCACGCTCAAGGCTTCTAGGATAGAAGTGCAGACGGTGAAAGTAGATTTCAAACAACAGATTGTAGCATTGCATGCTAAGCTGCAACCCGAGACTCCCCCGGAGGCGCGCACTCAGTGAGCAGCCTTGGTGAAAGAAGCGTAAGAAAGCATCTTAGATAATGTTGACAAGGTCTCCACACTGATCGAGACCACAATGGGACTATGGACCTCTGTGCAGACATACCCACTAATCAAAAAGATCACTCAAGATTTTTGTGCCAAGGAGCAAGCATTTGATGACCTTCACGAGGCCTTGCCCACTTTTTTCCCTGCTTAGGGCATGGCCCGCCTGCAGACAAGGCAAGTTCTATGCGACGAAGTCAAGGAGCTCCGTAGGAAGAAGCAGATCATGACCGAGCATATGAAGCCATGGGAAGACGAGGCAATAAATTTATCTCAAGACCTGGATGCAGTCGTTAAGAACCTGAATCATACCTTGCAAAGAATCAATCTAGTCGCAGAAGGGTTGACATCACAGAAGCTGGTGGATACCACGCAGAGTGCAGCAGATCAGAGTGCGAGTGTCCTGGTGACCTTTTCTGCTACCATTGAAGAATTGCAGAACAAGATGAAGAACCGAGCGACGTTTTGACTTGGGACGAGTCACAACATTGTGTTGGGGGCCTGTTGGAGCAGGGTCCCTTAAGACCGAATTTTGATATATTTTTGGAATATTTTTGTAATTTTTTTGTAAGTTTAGTCATGCACAACGCAACTCAAGGGGCTTTGGGGTGGTTCAAAGCCCCTCAGGAGTTTTAATGGATCAAAGGGTAGAACTAGGGGCCACAAACCACAATTCGCTGACCTTAGATAAGCGCAAGATAAAAGTATAAATAGAATTCTAGATCGAGTCGATAGAAGACAATGTTAATGATGAATATGTTGATCTGACTATGTTTTGATATTTTGAGCAAACTTGTCTTGGTTAGAAGGCTCCTGCTGGATGTGTGCATGGAGACCTTAGTCCTGCTGTGTGCGGACCCTGCTGGCTATGTGCGCGGGTAGAATGAAGGTGTTGTAAGGAAGATCTGACTGTGAATGGATAAAGGATTGATTTGGATGATGTTTAAGTATCAAATGCATCCATTATTTTCTTTATGATTTGTTTCTGCATGTTATTTCCGGTTACTATGTTATCTGTATTCAGATCAATTGCACAATTGTTTCCTGCTTTAGATGAATGATAAATTAATGGATCGATTATTGCTGAGCTATAATAATATGTATTAAGGACTATTACAAGGATTACGGAGTCTATTTTAGTGCGCACACAAGGTATTTTGTGTAATTCACCTAAATCTATCTAGTTAGGGTTTATGGTTAGGGATTCTATTGTGAAGGTCTGATCACAATTGATTTAGATCTGAAGACACCCACGTCATTTAATTCTCTCTTAGGGTGTGGAAACCTGGTTCCAACACCCCCCCATACTGCTTCAGGTGATACTTTGACTTGCGCAAGTAGGTTACTGCCGAAAGGGCTAGTAGTAAGAGGGTTTTGTTGGTTATTCTTAACTCCAAACCTGGGCCAGGACCCCTCAAGCTAACAAATGGGGAACTCAAGGAAGAAGTCTATGTTGAGCAGTTGAAGGGATTTCAATTAAAAAAAGAAAAATATTACATATGAATACTAAAGAAAGCATTGTATGGTTCAAATAAGCTCCTCGAGCACGATACTCCAAATTGGATAGTTATCTTCAAGAACAGAGTTTCAAAAGAGTCACTGTTGATACCAATATTTATATCAAGGCTAAAAAAGTTAACATGCTAATCATGGTTGTCTATGTGGATGATATTATTTTTTGTAGTGATGATTATTCCATAAGTAGGAGCTTTGAAGCTAGTATATAGAAATAATTTGAGATGTCCATGCTAGGTGAATTATCCTTCTTCCTAGAATTACAAGTTAATTGATTCAAGAAAGATATTTTCATATCTTAGTTTAAATACCTTAAGGAAATTATAGAAAAAGTTTGGAATGGAAAAGTGTGCCTCTATAAGGACTCCCGTGATTATAGATTGTAAACTCAACAAATATGATGAGTCTCCTGAGGTAGACCAAAATATGTACAGGTTAATGATCAATAGCCTTCTATATTTAACAACATCAAGGCTATACATCATGCAAGTTTTAGGGCTAGTAGGTAGGTTTCAATCATGTCCAAAGGAATTTCATGTGAATGTTGTTAAAATAATATTCAGGTACTTGCAGGGCACCATGGATGAAAAATTATGGTATCCTTGGGGAATAGACATTACTCTTAAGGCCTATACAAATGAAGATTGGGTTGGAAACATGGATGAAAAAAATAGCACTAGTGGAGGATAATTCTTTCTAGGAAAGTGCCTGGTTTCTTGGCTTAACAGAAAGAAAATCTTCAATCTCTTTGTATATCATTGAAGAAAAGTATATTATGGAAATTTCTTGTTGTACTCAGGTGCTATGGACGAAGCAAAATTTGAAATACCTTCAGGAGAGTAGTGATCATCCCGTTTCTATTATGTGCGACAACACCAGTGCAATTAATATCTCAAAAAATATTTTCATGCACTTGAAAAAAAATCATATTCCCATCAAGTATCACTTTCTATGAGATCAAGTTGTGGATCAATTAGTCAAATTTGAATGCATTCCAACCAAAGAACATATTGTCAATATCTTTACTGAGTCATTTCAAAGGTAAATTTTCAAATATCTCAAACAAAGAATGAGAGTGGTTTCTTCCTCATGGGAAGGATTATCTCACTAAATTCACCAGAGATTAAAAGGGTCTATCCTCTAGCTTGTGACAGGAAGAGGATGTACATTAGGAGAATAATTTATTGACAGGGGGGATTCACATGATAGGAAGCATGGTATCCGGGGGAGACTCCATTAGGTCCATAAGAAATATTAGGAACAATTTAAGAACATTGGTAAGAACTTATAGAAGAAGATATTTTTCACTAAGAATGCTTGGTGTCAGTGGGAGACTACATCTATAATAGGATCAATTATAAGCACAATCATGGAAGCATTAGTAGGAAACCATGTCCCTTTATGATTGATGTCAAAGTGGGAGAGAATGAAAACATTGATAAGGAAGAATTCAAAGTAGTAGAAGGACAAACATAAATTGAAGGAAGAATATTTGTAGGTAATCACGGGATGTCCCCAACAACATGCCAAGAGGAGTTCGGTCCATTGCCATCAATGGCCATCAATGTCTAGTGGTGTTTCCATCAATGTAAAAATAGGATATTATTGCATATATTGTTTTCATTGATGACAACAAGTACAATTGATCTCAAAGGGGATACCTAAAGAAGCAACAATTTCATTCATGAATCAATGGATGTAGTATGTTAGCCTAATTTCTTACACGCTTGATGACAAAATGTATCATTGATCTCAAAGAGGATACCTAAGGAAACAACAGTGTCATTCATGAATCAACAAAAGAAGTATGTTAGCCTAATATCTTGCATGCCCTCATCAAGTGATGTCAAAGAGGTTTTAATTTCATTGAGTTTTTGTCACATTTATGATGTCCTAATGAATCTATAGATGGTATGGTTGGAGAGTATTATTTCGTACCTTTCCTATGGTATATCACACTTGGGAAATATCCTCCTAGATGAGAAGTTTTGATCATTTGAAGTTGGAAGGTGTAACGAGGGATAAAAACACAAATTTTGTTAAACAAAAAGCATTCACTAGGAAAATCCATGATTATGTGGTGGAAGCTATGGTGGATATCATGTAAACATGAACACTATTTAATTTCATTAAATAGTGTTCACCTTTAATCCTATCCGATGACGAGTAAAATAATGTAAGGTGGATGGTATGTAGAGATGTACATTATTTAACCTCTCCCATCAAATCGATGAAAGGATTACACATGGCAGGCATCTAGTGGTTGAACATGTGGAAGATTCTAGTGGTAATTCAAGGACACATGGCGAGTTATGATAGGTCCATATGAAAGTGATGATGACATGGAATTTGGTCATGATGCCACCTGGCATGCCAACATGGCACTTTTGGTCAGCCAATGAGCATGAATCTCGGTGACACAAGGCCCACTTAAAATGAGTCACGTGGAAAGTGTGATGTCGTGAAATCAACAAGTGAATAACCAATGGCCCTTATCTCCTAGTTTAATGGCATGCTCACATGGGTAAAAAGGATAAAACCATTTTTATTTTGTTTCCAAAAGGACATTGGTCACATTGATTAGTCTTATGGGTCATAAATATTGTGTGTAACAACATGAAGGTCGACCCCTCAGTTGGCTCTCATATATTTCGGGTCCACACAAACATATATATACCTAACTGAGAATTGAAGCTAAGGCATGGTTTTTATGAACTGAGAAAATTGTGGTGAATAATAGGAGGGAAAAACCTTAGTGGCCATACTGAGGAAATATGGTTTGGAAAGTTTCAGGGTCAAAACCCTATGACCTTGTTTGGCTCTGTGGTAGCTCTATGATTTCTCTTGGACAATTTGTTGTACCTCTATTGATGTGGCCAATTTGATGTGGCTTGTAAACTCTATGATTTGTTGTAGCTCTCTAATTGGCATGAATTGGAAACAAACATATCTTTGATATGGATAGTTTGATGAGGATTGGAACCTTTGTGATTAGTTGTAGCTCTGTTTGATGTGGCTTCGAAGCTCCCTGGTTGTTCATAGTTATGCTTGACGTGGATGCTTTGACATGGCTTGGAGCCTTTGTGATTGGTCATAGCTCTTTTTTACGTGGATGGTTTGATATGGCTTAGAAACTCCATGATTTTTTGTAGCTATGTTTGATGTGAATGGTTTGACGTGGCTTGAAACCTATGTGATTAGTTGTAGCTCTATTTGATGTGGATGGTTTGACATGGATTGGAATCTTCATGATTGATTGCATCTTTGTTTGACATGGCTCGAAACCTTTGTGATTAGTCATTGGTGATTTAAGTTGCAACACTCTGATACCAAACCAAGGAATATAAAAGTGCAATTGGTTTGGTGACAATCTAGACCCCATGAAGTCGAAGGTTCAAGCTTGATGACAATATTTTTGTTGTATTTTTATTTGCACCAAAGGAAATCCAAAATTTCAAACATTTAATCAATCAACGATGGAAATTCTGTAGAACACCTGACATAATTTGACCAATTTGTATAACATGCATCGATTTTTGCTATTTTGACATATATTTAATTCACATTTTGATTTTATATAGTTTTTTGGGGTCGTTATGAAGCCAAACTTGATTATGGAAGAAGCATAATGATCAAGATTCAGTTGTGAACATTTTTTAAGGCATGAAAATCCTTGATGATATATTCTCCCGCAAGGGTTTCCATGTAATAGCTTGTGTCCTCTTGTGTTGATGCGATGATGGATTCTTGATGCATGGTTTTATTTATTATTATGGTGCAAATTGTTATGGTACATTTCTATATGGTTATTTATTGATGAAATGTTTTGAATTGATAAGTTTTCCATTACACTGATTCACCCCTGCTCTCGGAGTGTGATCTTTGGTCTAGCAATGAGAGGGTAATCAAACTTACCTATACCTTTAGGGATTATGTCAAGAGTGAATAAATATGAAGTGAAAAGGAGGCTAGAGGGGCCATCACACCCCCAAGCATGAGATACTCCCCTCCAACAAATGATGATGGATGGGAACCGATTGAGTATGCTAAGTTAGGTATGTATGCTAAGGGTATGTCCCAAATGGTGGTCATACACATATTCACTAGGGGTGTAGCTTCGGAAATAATGTGATGTTTTGGGCATGGGACCTTCCATCTAAGGAGGATTATATAAGGGGCAAATGTACCCCCAGGTTTTAGCATGTAATGGGCATGTTGGATGTATCTAGAGTAGTGAATACATAAGGTGAATAGACATATTCCTATATTTTGTGTTGTTTCCATATTATTGATACATGGTTATATTATTTGTTTGAAGATGACAATGTAATAGGTGAAAGGAAATGGTAGGTGCCAATCTATCTTGGTACTGCATATGTGATTCAAAGGGACTAAATTAATGGGTTCACAAAGAGGTGTCACCATACAAAGGAGTAGCTTGGGATATAATGAACAAATTCTTAGTCAAATGAAACTTCGGATTAACAACACAATTGTCAGAGGGACTTGGTTGCTAAGGTAAGAAGTAAAAATGCTTAAGTGGATCATCCCCATGGCGATCTAGAGTGATATAGGACTCTAAGAGTTCTTCGGGATGGGGAAGAATAATGGTACTAGAGTTGACACTATGAAATGAAATATGAGGATTTGGAAGATTTGTTCGTTCTAGACCCTCAAGGATAAATGCCCACTTACCCAAACAATGTTTTCCAGTGTAATGACCACGAGATAGATGCAATTGAATTTATAGATTCAAAGTAAAGGGATGTTAAACCAATCTACTTGACAATGAATGGTGTTTTTCGATTCTAGAACATATTGGTCGAACAAACTTGGTTGCTAGGATAAGAAAAATGAATAGTGATGCATCATCCCATGGATAGTATGGCGTGGTAAATGACTCCAAATGTCCTCATCTGAATAAAATATTAGAATATGAGACCGCAAAAGAACACACGATATAGACAATGAAGGAGGACCTGTGTCATAATCTTGGGAGACATGGTTCACAAGTGCAACTTCTAAAGAGTTAGACTGTGGAATAGTGGACTAAAGTTCCACCAATGTTGACACTGAAATGACATTAGGCATAGGAGGTATGTTCGAATGTACACTGTCAGATGCTCCCAAGGGGTCTAAAAATTTTGAACTCGTTGATGATGACAGATTGTTGATAGTATTGCCTTCACATGCAACCAAAACAAACTACATCATGAAAACATAGAAAGAATATACACAATACACAAAGAAGAACAAAATTTGGGAAGGAATTCCTACCATGTTTCTATTAATTTTAATGTGTATTTATACATAAGAGATTTGGTTGGAGCAGTTGTACCTTCTCTAAAAAATCATTCACTTTACCTCATACATTTACCCTTTGTTACTCACATTTACTTATTATGTATGATGGCTTACATAAACCTAATAGGCTCATATAACAATCCCCCACCCTCAATGTCTTTCCCATCCCGAGTAAGGATGCAACAATGTCTTGGACCTCTACTACTTGTAGAAGTAACCTTACTGTAAATCAACCATGCATACCAGTCTGCATAGGTAACTTAGCCACAACAATTGATAGTTAGATAGGAAGATGCACATATACAAAGATTATTGTGACTTCTACTTGTTTGGTGGCCACCTATTGCAGGTCTCATATCTTTATATTCTTTGCAATCTTTCTATTATACTGACTACTACTCCAACTAGGAATTGTTGGGCAACTCCTCTCTAATCCGGGGCCCTTCTTCTTACCATTAAAGTTAAACCATAAGAAGTTCCTAAGCTTTTTAGGCTTTAGTTGAGAGAACCCACCATGAAGATTAGTACAAGAATGACATGCACCACTTTAGTTGGTGAAAAAAGACATAGGTATGATCATACCAATAACTCAGGTTTTTCCAAAAACAAAAACAAAAAGAAAACAACCACTAATTAAAATGAAAATAGAAAGTCTTAATATTTTGTTTTATTCTTTTTCAAAAATTTAATAAATTTAATAACATTATTCTTTGTGATATTATAATGTTTTATTGTTTAAATTAAATATTTAAATATAAAAATAATTTTATTGTCCAAAAAAACTCTTAAACATTAGAATTATACAAATTAACTCAAAATATTATATAATAAAAAAAATGCCACGATTAAACTACATCCAAGTTCTCACCATTTCATATTTGAGAGGGTCTCCCACAAATCATTAGAGAAATGGCCATTCCCTAATTCTCCTAATGACGAAATTGAAATGTTATTGCAACCTAAAATTGCAGATTTCTAAAACTTCAGAGACACATGTGAAATGAAACAGTTAACTTCATTGTGTACATCAGATTTGTGGACAATCAAGTTCAAGATGGGCGTTATTACCCATCATTTCTTTCGTAGAAATCAACGAGGGTTGAGAGTTTATAATTGTATGCTTACAGAATTGTCTTTGATCTCATTCGTGTCGACCTCCCTTTGTTATGACATTTCCTAGAAATCAATGACATTAGATTCCCGTCTTCTTTCAAATTATCTCTTTGACTTTTTGACCAATGCAATGGCCCTCATTTTTGAAAGGGCTGTCGTTTCCAGGCAACGTTTTAGCCTGGACTCCGGCAAAGATTTTTAAAAAATCCGGCAAAGATTTCATCAGAATCATGTTTGCAGTTGTTAAACTTAAGTATTTTGAGTGCCATAAGGGATTTTGGTAGTGCTGAATCCATTTCCAACCTCAAAAATGGATTTCAAACATTGCAAGTACCTGATTTCTTGAATTTAAGTTGCCCGGATTCCAGCAAAAAACTGCCGTCCAGGCTAAAACGTTGCCTGGATAGACTACTCCTTTTTGAAATGGTCTCTACCACGTTTCTATCAATCCACGAGCCGTGTCTTGCTACATTTTCTCTGCCGTGAAGAGTATCTATTTTTTTTTTTTTAATTTTCAAAGCTGGAATATTGCTGAGTTACGAAATTCTATCTTCAAATAATTTTAATAGCTAAGATTTATTTAGCTTAAATCTTAGCTTTTTGTAAGGTAGTAAATATTTAGGGGTTGTATATGCTTATTATTGGATTTAAGCAAGCATTGTAAGATTTATATAGCATATTGTACGGCATGCAGGGGCTGGATATACCTACTATTGGATTTAAACAAGTAAGACTTATCCAGCCTGTTAGACCGCATGCAAAAGCTGTATATACCCACCAATAAATTTAAACTAGATTAAACATAAACAGCCCAGCCCATTAACTATAAGGCAGTAAACTAGATAACTCTTACCATCTCAACCAACAACCTACATAGCCACTCCTAGAAATAGGCTGCAGGACTATTTTTTTTGGTAAATTTCGTAGAGCCTTACCATTTTTTATTTATCAAAAAACAAAGAGTAGATTGCCATACATATACTCAAGCAATTAGTGGCCTCAACCTGCCCAAAGGAAACCAGGTCTGTTGGCCATATGAGTGAATTAAAAGCCAACCAGTATTGGAATTGTTTCTTCCTTCTACTTGCCACTATATCAACTTTACTATGTCCATCAAAGTTATTTTTAACCAAAAGCTTACCGCAAAAATCATTAAAAACTATAGATATCAAGAGTCACCCATCAAAGGAGTCAATAAGAGCTAGGTCATTTGCAGTAGAATCTGGCATATCTACTTGCTTGCTGCATAGCTTGAAGCTGGCGTTCAGTTCTCCCAATTCTTCTCAACATCCTTAGTCTTAAAAACCCACAAAATAACCCAAAAATTGAAATAAAATTATAAAAAATTGAAATAAGATTATAAAAAATTGAAATTGACCCAAAATCACAGCCTTGATGACTATCCATTTATTCTGCCGCGTTTGAAATTCCTCCCAATAAAATTTCCCCTATCACGCCCACCAGGCGGCATTGACCTCGACCAATTGCACTGAAGTCTTTCCATTATACCTACTACCCCACCTTGACCTTAACGAATGACCCAGTCTAGTCTGCTTGCCATATTAATTGGTCAATAATTCAAAATTTCCTGGAAGCTGCTAAAATTTCATTGCCATTTCTGCCGCATCCTCCTACTTATACAGCAACATCGATAACAAGTATTGTAATGGCATGTAATCGTATGTGTCTAATACATCAAATTTCATTTTTTTGCAGGTGTTGAAGAGCTCTTCCAACATGGGTAACAGACATCAGATGCTGTTATTCCTCAGTTCTTTTCGTCTTGTTGCTGCCCTTAGAACCCAAGGTCCCTGGTCATCCCCATCTGCTTCTCCAAATATTTCTCCTCTTCCGTCCTCGTCATCTTTCCCTCCAACGACTTCAAGAGGTGGGTCACATAGGGGTGTTGTTATAGGTGCTTTAGTGGGTGGGGCTGTTGCGTTTGTTTGTGTTGCTTTCTTCATCTTTTGGATGTTGAGGAGGAGGGGTCACTCCTATAAACAAATTGACACATCTGAAGATCTGAATCTGATTTCTGATACAAGGGCCCAGCCCTTGGGGACAGGAAATGGTAAAAGTAAGATTGAAGTTTCAGTCTGCATTGAGAAGCAGGATTAAGAGACCCAGAGCCTCAGCCCTTTGTGTATAAGTCTCTAGAGTTGAAGATATTGCATGAGGTTAGTATTACTAGTTTGGTGAAGGAAAAAGGAATTTGTATCAGTGCCCAGGGCCTGTATTGCATGGTTATGAGCAAATATGTTGAATCCCTGTTTTCAGGATGCAAAATCTGTTCAGAAGAGAAGTGCTTCCAACCCTGAACTCTTTCGATCAGAACCTGGATTGCAAAATGATTTGGATGCCTAATGGGCTTCAATACATACACATATCTGAATGATTTAATACCCAATTAGCATGGGAAATGTGTAAAAAAAATTTGGGTATGTTGTGAATAATAAGTTCTTATTGGTAAAAGCTTCCAATTAATTAATGTTGTTTTATAAATCAAGTTTGTGGGATGAAAAACAGAATAAAGGCAACATACCCAATCTTGAAAAGGAGTGAAGATGGTTACATTCTCGACTATTGTTTATTTTTAGTGATTGCTTTTCATCAGTTTTGTTTGGAGGCGAAATATCAAGTATGTTTTTAGTTTTGTTTGTAAGTTGTTTGATTATATATATCATGGATTATGAATGGTGAGGCATAGAAGGGATTTGATTTACAAGATGGTTATTTGTTTTTATTTTTTATATACAATATTGTGGAATAGAAGGAATGGATAATATAATTATTAGTTATTACTTTCTTGAGATTAATAAATTTGAAAAAAATATTATTTCTCAAATGTATAGATAGATAATTTGGTTTTTATTATATATATATATATATATATATATATATATATATATATATATATATTAATGATTATTGTTTGTGATCATATTTATAATTAAGGTATTATTGTAAACAAATTATGTCTTTTAAAATTATAAATTTGAAATTTGGCATTGTCTAATATGTGTATTTTAGGTTGTTTGGTAGATAATCAAAATACAGATTTTAGGGTTGTTACAACCATAATTCAAAATGGGAGGGCATAATTTTTCCTTTATTTTGTAAATCAAGCTTAAGTTTTGTTCAATTGATGGTATTTGGTATTGTGGGTATCACAATAGATTCTAGAAGAATCGAAAAAACATAATTAGGAAATGATTTGATATGTTTACTGTTATGTCTTTCATGTGTTAGGAGAAAACAAGCTTATTGTGTTGGAATGGTTGAATGTATTCATGGATAACTAATAAATTTTACATAACCAATGTTATTTCCACTACTAATTTATATTTGCATGTAAATTCAATATCACAACGTTGATTATAGCTTAAGTTTAGCAATACAAATGTTGAATTAAAGTAACAATCTTGATGATCTAGAGTTGGATGGTAAAGAGAGCATTAAAAGACATTATAAAGTCATATTAGAGCGCAATTAAATTTCAATATTTGTATTGATTCAACCTGATTTAATATAAGTGGTATAATTTAGTATTCCATCCCTTAAAAAATTATACATTGGAGGCTATCTACATTGCAATATGGTATGAGTGGTTAAATAAATTGCTTTGGTTGCATTGGTTCCCTCTAAGTTTACATTAGTGGTTTAATTGAGTTGTTATTGAGTATCTCATCCCTTCAACAACAATATAGATGAGTATGAGTACATAGCCATGCTTGTGATTATTATATGTCAATATTTATTGTTTATATGTTGATAACTAGTGCATGTGATTATTATTGTAAAAAAAGGAATATGTGCTTAAGTGGGAAAAAATAAAGGCTATGTCGTTGTTTGCAAGATAAAAATATACAGTTATTTATTTTTTTAGTTACAACCGTCTTTTTGTAATGCAAAGAACATAAGTATGCCTATGCTCTATAAATTAAGCTTTAGTTATGGCAAATGGTTGTAATTGGCATTGAGGGTATCATAGAAAATACAAATACCATGGAAGAAATGTAATTATTTGTATGGGAAATGATTGGATATGTATGCTATTGTTTTTTAGTGTGTCATTTGTTAACAATGTTGTTGGAAACAATGTTAATACAAAGAGGGGCGGTGAATCAGTATTAAGGCTAATCTAAACTTTTATGCCAATTTTCATTCAACATTCAAATTTGGCATTCTCTAAGTAAGAAACCATTAACAAATAATAGCAGCAGCCATATGAATCAACACAAGCACACACATCATGAGCAACAACCACATGAGGCACAAAGGTTTAACGTGGAAACCCTTCCGGGAGAAAAATCACCAAATTTTGTTTGTTATTTGATGTAAATATGAGTTCCTACTCTATTGCATCAATTTTTTTGTGAGCCACCACTCACAAGAAGCACCAAATCCCTTTGATTGTTGGCTAGCACCCACTAGCAAGAAGCACCACCTCCCTTCTTTTGCAGACACCTGATCAACTTACCAAAAGCACCAACTGAAACACCAACTTCATGGATTTGTTGCAAGCACCAACTTGCAACTCCTTGGATTTATGCAAGAACCAACTTGCAGGAGGCACCAACCCCCAAGCTTTCTACAAATACCCACAGAGATGGAAGCACCAAGTCCATGTATGTAGGCTCCAACCCACCCTCAATAAGGAAATATTTGCTCTATGTAACTGGTGGCCACTCTCCTTGATTTCAGCACTTTGTTCTCATCTTCCCTTTGCCCTCTGTTCTTCTCAACAAAATTCATTCATACTAAGAAACATACTCTTTGTCCATACTACAATATCTATTTTTTCTCGACCCTCAGACAAGATGCACATAGCAATTCTCGACCCTCTGCTCTTAGAAACATACACTCAATTGTCATCCCCTTCTATTCCACGAGATCTCTCGACCTCTCACAATAACATAGACACACTTTCAGCCTCACATCGACACTCTTGGCCTTTCTCCTTACCAACGCTCTCCCACAGAGCTTTCCACTCAGCTCCCTCAACTATGTTGCATTCCCCATTTTCTCAAATGAAAACTTGGGTTTTGTTTCACTGCAACACAATGATTGATGTTGTCTATGTTATCCTCCATACTGCCTAAAAGTGTACTTATGCATGGTTATCCATGTTGTTGTTATATCTTGGTTAATTTCCACTGTAGCACCATTAATTTAGAGAATGGGCACCTGTGTGATTCTCCATACTGAGAATTAAATCTCAGTCGACCTGCACACTCAATAAGTACCACTCATTACTTTTTTCTACACAGACAAGATGGTTCTCATTCTTCTTAATTGCTTCATAGAGATAATATTGTACTTCAAGCATGGCTCTCTTGGGTTGTGATAAGATATTCTGCACTTAGCCATATTTTCCATTTAATTCTCTCTCGTGCACAGGAAAGCTCAAGCATGGTTGTTCTGGAGTCAATTGCTACCTCTAAAGATCATGGTCCTTTTTGACTCCATCCAAAGCTTCTTGGCAGTCCAAATCTGGAAGGCCTCCAAATATGACATAGCTCTACTTATAGTGCATTATCTTAGTCTATAGCTGACGACCTGTTCAAGCCTTCTTCTTCGAGCTATATTAAACTCCAAATACGATACAAGAGCAAGGCCTAGCCCATAATGCTAAAGATTTATCGAGTCATATGTTCTTTGAATGCCTGCCAGACCCAAACATGGCATAACCACTAAATATGGATGGACTCATCTCGAAAGCTACCGACCCATTCATATATATAGGTGCTAAGAACTTAGACCTATAGAGGAACCCAATTATGGCATAAGATCCAAAACTGTCCCATGATTCCAAAGAGTTTCTGACACATCCATCCTTGAACTAAACGCTTGCGGTGTCATTTTCTTTATTATCTGCACGTGGCCCTTGGTCACCAAAACACGTGAAACCATTGTTAAGACATCAACTAGGCCCCACTCATATACATATACCGCTATGAGTTGGATCCCAGATGCTCGGATTCCCGTGTCTCTTTTTAATAGCACCCCTTAAGGCTTACAGGCTTTCAGGCTTCCAGCTTGGCCCACTTGTGTACTCCACTGAAAATGGGCACTCCTGTTCCTTTAAGGTGTTAATATGTAGGTTCCTAACTTGGCCCACCTTCCACTTATCGGCCTCTGAAGACCTTCTCCTATTGTCCTCTTAAGACCTCCGCCTGTCGACCTCTAAGGACCTCCTCTAATCAACCCCACTGAAATGCCCAACTCCATAATATCCTGTGCCATTTATTAATAGAGTTACGAGATTCTAGGCTTTCGGGATTTCGTCGTTCCGTGAATTTTTCCCACTAGCCCAACTCGAGACTACCCCATGTCATTTATAAATAAAGTTATGAGCTTTGGGGCTTCTTGTCTTCCAACCATTATTCCTAATAGCTCGACTCCATGATATCTGGGTCAATTTATAATAAAGTTATGGACTTCTGAGATTTTGAGCGTCCGACCTTTCGGGTATTCTTTGTTAGTTGTCAATGCTTCCAAGATTTCGACCATTGTTGCTCTGACTTTGGAACTCCTGACTTTGATTATCAGTAACTTTCAATCCAGGAGTCCATTTGAAAACTTCAGCATGTTGTTGGAAATATATTTCCAAGGAATATCCAATTATACAATTTTTGAGATCATTTTAGTTGATCTACCCAAGTAGAAATGATTTCAAATCATGGTAATCCCAACCATAATAATCATCATTTTATGGATTCTCCAACAAGTCTGCTACTATGATGATTCTCTACAAGAGACTTCAACAACCATCGAACTTACCCTGAGCTTGAAACACCAAGCACATTAATGCTAAAAACATTTGGTGCCACCAAAATCCATTCTAGTCTGGTTGACATGAATTCCAACACACTTTCCAACTGTCAAACAATGACAATTGTCCAACAAATCTCCCCCATGGTTGTTGAAATCAATGCAAAAACACTTACTTCAACTAGTCATATGGGAAATGCCTACTATCCAACAATCTCCCCCTTTGGCTTCTCCACATTGATGGCTAATCCTCGTGCTACTTCCACACTTATCCTAGCATGGGCCCTCGCAACTTCTCCAATAAGCTTCTCTCCCCCTTTGACATCAATGGAAAAGGGTTATAGACTGCTTCTTCTCCTTCTGACAATCAATGACTAAGGGTCTGGCTACTGATGGGAATTCTCCTCTGCAGACTTCTCTTCAAGGATTGATATCTCTTTGATGAGGCACTTGAAGTCTATCATTCAAACCCAACTACAATCATCAAAGGAAAAAACGCCTTCAAAACAATACATTTGTAAAGTATGTCCTTATGTCTTCTTGTAGCTATTGTTGTTATTGTTATAGGAACTAGACATATGTGATATGCTCCCCCTGAACATATACTACCTCTACTTTGAATATTCCTCTAATTTTGAATGCCTTAGGTTTTTGGTTGAGTGCTCTTTCTGCCAATGCATCTATTGTATCAATTAAACACAACTGATGCCAATTAAAAGTGTTCATGGTATTGTTGATGCATGCAAATACCGACCATTAGTGATGCATTGTGATTTCTCTTCACTACTGTTGACACTGCACTCAATTCTCCTAAGTATTTCTCCCCCTGAGATCATGCCTCTCAAAAAAATGACTTATGCTTAAGTGACACCAATTTCACCAAAAGGTTGATACAATTGGACATTGTATCAGTAAAACTCTAATAAATCTTTCTAAAAAAGAAATTCCCACTTACACAAAATGTTACTCCATATGAACCTAGACCACCAATTGATATAATGAGACAAAATGAAAGCTAAGGGACATACAAATCTTGTACCAATTGTGTTTCATGAACTTAATACTTCTAGTGATAATCAAACTCACAATTCCTAAATGAAATAAGTGTATTTAAACCAAGATTAAAACCTTTCATTTCATATGCAATTTTTCTTCGTGGGGCTAAATATGGTTGTCTGCTACTGCTACTAAAGAAGCTCCCCCTTAGCCAATTCTCTCTCCCTTTTCTGATCTCTTCACATCTGTCGTCTAGCATCTACATGGGGACTAATCCCGTGGACATGACTTAACTTTGGGCCTCTTTTCATTCCACTCTTTTGTTGCAGCCATATTCTTCTCACAACATAAAGTGTTGTGGACTCTCCCTGAAACCAAGCCAACTACATTTTCGTCTCGCTTTCAATGTTGGTACATTTGAAATAAGAAAATTCATTATTGTAATCAACAATGGGACTTGACCATACCCCTAAAGTTTAGATGTATCTCTTCTGTATAAGATTTATTATGCCCACATCTGAATTATTTGGCCTCCCTTGAGGAAGCTCTCTTCATTCAATGAAGCGAAATAGAGAATATACTCCCCTGAATAGAATGTCATTATTTTTCTTCCAAACCTTCAATGGTTGAGTGTTGGTAAGAGGATTTCCTCCCAGATTCTTCTTTGCCCTTGTTTGGGAATTTTATTATTTGTGCATGGCTAGAGGGCACTCCTTCCTTTGCACCCATTTCTTCACCCAAATCCTCTTGTAGCCTTTCAACTTGATTTGCATGGATGGATTAATTGTGATATTGCTGCTCTCTCTTTCTAGAATCATGTGCTCATTACAGATGGTACTTATCAATGGTTTTACGACATGAATATGAGAATAATCCCTCTTAATTATTCTTTGGTTTTTCTTTAGAGAAACATCATCTCCTTGATTATTTTTCCCTCTTTTCAGCATGTCCCTTTGGTACAGAGCAATGAAGACAAACTTGTATTCCTGTGCTCTATTGTTCCTTTTTGTCTTCAAAGCTCAAGTAATCACATTTTCATCCAAATTATGAGAAACAAGCTTTGTCTTCTCATATATACAACATGATGCATTGTGCCCAAAATTGCCACAATTGTAGCATTTGATTTCACTTAAGAATGGGAAATAATGATTTGTATATTTAGCAACATTCCTATCAAGGCCTCTACTATTGTCAGCATGATTTCTCCTATTGCTGCTCCACACACCCTATTTTATTGCATTCCATCTACAATCCATTCCATCTTTGATACTTGGAGTTGATTTTTCCTTGAGGGGGAAAGGTCCTCTGCAAGTTCTTCGTGCACTCTCTATGGCCATTCAAATTTTTTTCTTACACTCTTTTTCGTTGTTTCTTAACTTTATTCTACTGCTCTCCTTATTGTTGCTAACTTTTCTTCTCTTATTTTTGTTGTTGCAATCCAACAACTTATTTTCATTTATCGTTGTTGGAACCAAAACCAACCTTGTTGAGATGGGATATCTTCTTAATAAGAATCTCATCTAAGGCATTTCTTCTTCCTTCAAGCTTCTAATATTGAGACAACACTTTATTTTATTTTAAGGTTCATGTCTCAAAGAGACTACTTCAGTTTGTAGTCTCTGACACTGAGCTTCTCTTTAATTTGGTTTAGTGGTTAACATCCCATTCAGTTTACTAGCCTATTCTTGTTGAGCATTAAGATCAACTACTATTTTTCTCAACTTCTCATTCTCAAGCTCATACTTGTGCAACTGCTCCTTTTGCTTGATATTTGCTTCTGATAACTACTTGATCTCTTTTAGAGCAAAGATCAAGTTTTTCCTAAAATATATCCTTTAATCTAGATAATTTTCTTCACTATCAGACGAGCTGGCTGAGTCACCACAAAGATCCAAATTCCTCTCTGTGTCCATGGAATATTCTCCATGTCCGAGTAGTATCCCTTCTTCATCACTACCAGGGGTATTCTTACTTTCTCCTATGGATGAGAACATGTAGGATCTCTCTTCTTCCTTTGAGGTGCCCTCATTAGATATTGCTACAAATGTAGATCACTCTTCACGACAACTAGATGCATGACTGTCTTTATCTTTAGAAAAGGAATATGTACATCTAGTGTCTAAGTGACATGTCTCTTCATAGTTATCATAAAGAAATAACTTACCTTCTGAGAAGAATGGTCTCTCATATGAATCTTGATCATCCTCTCGAGAGTGATGAGCAGTGTTTTGTGCATTAAGAGGAAGATCTTCAATATTCTCAACAGCTCTTTTCTAGGATGACTTGTTCTTCTTATCACCAACAACTACATGTTTTGGTTCACTGCTTGAGCAACAAGGTTCTTTGGCCTTCTCTCGAGCCACATTGCTAACTTCTCCATAGATACATTACAATTTTTCTAGTGTTTCCTTTGTTGTCTCACAATGTCACATCTTATCAACATCTTCCTTTGGCAACCCTTTCATGATAATCCTCTTGGCTTATGTATTAAACCCATTCTTCTCTCCATATATCACAGACCACCAAATATCTTTAGTGATTACCATCAAATAAGATTCCATTCTAATATTCTATAGTTCATATTATGATCCATTAAAAAATGAAACTCATTCTAGTGTTAGTCAATCTTTATAAGCCATTGTTTCCCTTTGGTTTACCTTTTAACAATTAATTTATTCATGAAGGAACTAGGATCTGATACCAATTGTTGGAAACAATGTTAATACTAAGAGAGGAGCGGGGGGGGGGGTGAATCGGTATTAAGGTTGATTTAAAATTTTATGCTACTTTTCATTTAAAATTCAAACTTGGCATTCTCTAAGTGAGCAACCATTAACAAATCATGGCAACAACCAAATGAATCAACACAAGCACACACATCATGAGTAGAAAACACATGAGGCACAAAGGTTTAATGTGGAAACCATTCTGAGAGAAAACCCACCAAAACTTATTTTTTATTTGATGTAAATATGATCTCCTACTCTATTATATCAATTTTTTTGAGAACCACCACTCACAGGAAGCACCAAGTCCCTTTGATTTTTTTCTAGATACCACTAGCAGGAATCAAAACCTCTCTTCTTTTGTAGACACTCAATTATCTTACCAGAAGCACCAACTTGTATCTCCTTGTATTTATGTAAGCACCAACTTGCAGAAGGAACCAACCCCCAATATTTCTTCAGTTACCCATAGAGATGGAAGAACCAACTCCATGTATGTTGGCTCCAACCCACACTCAATAAGGAAAAATATGCTCTTTGTAATTGGCATCCACTCTACATGATTTCAACTCTATTTCATCCTCTTCTCTTGGCCCTATGTTCATCTCAACAACCTTCACTCATACTCAGCAACATACTCTCTTTTTCCATACTGCAATAACTCTATTTTCTCGACCCTCATACATTAGGAACATAGCAACTATCAACCCTTTTCTCTTAGTAGCATACACTCAACTCTCAGCCCCTTCTATTCCACGAGATATCTCGGCCTCTCACAATAACATAGGCACACTCTCAACCTCTCTCTACAACATAAACACCCTTGGATTTTCTTCTTAGTATCACTCACCCATAGAGCTCTCCACTCAGCTCCCTCAATTATGTTACATTCCCCATTTTCTCAAATGAGTTCCTATTTTTTGTTTCACTACAACACAATGATCAATGTTTTCTCTATTGTACTTCATACTTATTGAAAGAATACTTCTGCATGGCTATCCATATTTTTGTTACATCTTGGTTATTTTCCAATGTAGCACAATTAATTCAGAGAAACCTGTGTGATTCTCTATACTGAGAATTAAATCTCAGTCAACCTGCACACTCAAGAAGTAAAATTCATGACTTATGTTTGCATAAATAAGATGGTTATCCATTATTCTTAATTTCTTCATAGAGATCATATTTTACTTCATGCATGGCTCTCCCAGAATATGATCAGAGCTTCTACACTTAGCCATATTTTCCATTTAATTCTCCTCATGTGTAAGAAAGCTCAAGCATGGTTGTTATAGAGTCAATTGATACCTTTGCATTTACCACAGTCCTTTCTGACTCCATCCATAGCTTCGTGTCCATCTAACTCTAGAAGGCCTTTAGATATGGCATAACTCCAGCTATAGTGCATTCTGCTAGATATATTCACACTTGGTCAAGCCTTCTTCTTTGAGCTGTAGTAAACTCCAAATACGACATAAGTTCTAGGATTATCCCATAATGATAAAGATTTTCCAACTCGTATGTCCTTTGAATTCCTATCAGACCAAAACATGGAAAATTAGCCAATTTGGCATAACTACCAAATATGGATGGACTCATCTCCAAAGCTTTCGACCCATTCATATCCACAGGTGTTAAGCCCTTATACTTGTATCGGATCTAAAATATGGCATAAGCGCCAAACTTGGTCCATGATGCTAAAGAGATGTTGACACATCCATCCCTTGAACTAAACACCCATGGTGCCATTTTCTTTTTTATTAGCACACGACCCTTTGTCACCAAAACACGTGAAAATGCTGCTTACAAATCCACTTGGCCCCACTCATATACATATGGCACTACGAGTTGGAGCCTAGATGCCTATATTTCCATGTCTCTTTTTAATATCACTTCTTAAGGCTTACGAGATTCTAACCAGACCCACTTGTGTGCCCCACTGACAATGGTCACTCCTCTTCCTTTAAGGTGTTAATATGGAGGTTCCGAGCTTGGCCCACCTTCCACTTGTCAGCCTTTGAAGACCTCCACCTATCATCCTCTATTTTAGTATGAATATTTCGTCGTAAAATATCCCTTTAGCTACGCATAAAAAATAGCCCTAACATCGATTATGGCTGCAAAATATCTTTAAGTCTGTTGCATAAATTTAGATCTAAGCACAAAAAAGACATTAAGCAGATAAAATATAGTATGGCTCCATGCATCAATAGACAAGGCAAGAACAAAATGTTTAAAAGAATGATTTGTATTATGTTAAAGAATGGGGCACCTGAGAGGAAAACAAGAAAGGTGTTTTCTGGTTCTCCTCAGTGGGATGGGTTCTTGGAAGTCCTCAGTGTTTCAGATCTGGAATTTCTCTCTCTTATTGGTGTAGAAAAACAAACATGGAACTCAGTGGGAGTTCATAAAACAGAAATGGAAAAATGGTGACCAAGAGTAGATCCAGTGTGATCTAATGCAATGGAGGTGACTAATGAATGGGGAAAACCCCCCTATTTATAACAAAATATTAGGGCGGTCTAGAACTCGGTGCATGAATAAAATATTATTAATCGAATTCTAGAAGCACCCTTTAGGAATATTTTATTATATTTGTTGGAGGGAAACGGGTTCTTGACTTGGGTCAATTCCTTTATTTATAAATAATAAATAAATAAATGGTTTATTTATCATTTTAGGGAAGTGATGGGAATATAATTAAATAAATAATGGATTATTTAATTATTTATGGATGATTTAGTCAAATTTAACTAAGAATATTATTTAAATAATGATTTAAATAACTTATTCTTAGGGAATAATTAAATAAATAAGGATTTATTTAATTAAGTTCCTTATTTTGGGTTAAATATGACGAGGAAATATAAACAAATGAGTTATTTTATATGGTGAAAGCAATTTTACTTTGGGTAAAATTGGTCTTACATGGTTTACTTGGGTTCATCTAATAATAATAGGTTAGATGACCAAAAAATGGTGTAACACTCTGAATACATTTTCGTATCAGCCTATGAGGACCTCTCCTTGTCAATCCCACTAAAAATAACCGACTCCATACTATCTTCTTCCAATTATTAATAGAGTTACGGGCTTCTAGGCTTCCAACCTTCTAGGCTATCTCAACTCGAGACTACCTTATGTCATTTATAAATATAGCTCTCGGCTTCTAGGCATTGTTCTCACTAGCTTGACTCCATGCTATCTGAGTTACTATATAGTAAAGTTGTTGGATTCCAAGCTTCTAGGCTTCCGATATTCTGGGTATTCTCTCCTATCTGTCAACTAGCTTCTGGGCTCCATGGCACTAGTACTCTGACTTTGGAGCTCTTGACTTTGATTGTCAATAAATTTCATTCTAGGATACCATTTGCAAACTTCAGCATGTCGTTGGAAAGATCTTTCCAAGGAATCTCTAACTATGTCATTTCCAAGATCATTTGATTTTATCTTCCCCAAGAATAAATGCCTTCAAGGCATGGTACCCCCAACCATCACAATCATCATTTTATGGATTCTCCAACAAATCTGCTACTATGATGATTCTCTACAATAGAATGCAACAACCATGGAACTTCCCCTGAGCTTGACACACTAAGAACATCAATGCCAACACATATGTTGCCACCTACATCCATGTTAGTTTCATTGACATCAATGCCAACACACTTTCCAACTGATAAACAATTCCAACTGTCCAACACATCTCCCCCATGGCTATTGATATCAATGCCAACCTACTTGTTTCCACTATCCATTCAGGCAATGCCAATTGTCGAATAATTCTATGTATATGAATAAAATATGGTTTATGTGTTTGAAGAGCCAAATCTACTCATGGTAAATATTGTAAAGTTCCCAACCACTTATGTTCTCCTATTGAGGCAACATGGCACTCCATAAAAACCCAATTTCTCTAAACATGCATTTAAAAAAGAAAGAGACACAATCAAAGGTGGTGATTTAATATAAGAAACTATAAATGAATGAAAAACCTAATAAAATAATTTAGGATGTATTTATACATCAGGTAACACATTATACTAGTTCCAGTGAGCCATAGCCAACATGCATCATTATAAATGAAATCCATGTAAGAATATATAACAAGTAAATTCTATAAATTTCCATATTTATATAAAACAATGGAATGTTTATCTTTTTTACAAATATCTACTAGTTGACTACAAATGAAGAACATTCCATCCAACTATATAATTTCTATCTCATACATGTTCTTTGTCAAATGGACCACCTTCAAGTGGAGCTATAAATCCACAAGGGGAAACTGTTATGAACCTTGTACGTTAAAAATGATAAGAAACAAATTAATACGGTCCACTTGGAGAGTGAAACCTCCTTTTACAATGAATACAATGTATAAGACAATATTTTATGATCCTAAGACTAGGTCTCCTTACTGTATATATAGGAAAATGGTAAAATTATAATAAAATGGGACCATGTAAGTTTCTAGCCTACATAATAATAGAACAATAGAAATGCAATCACCCAATATATAGGGATTAATAAGGTGTTTAAAGGTTAACATGGGAATTATATAGGGTTTAACATGCCCCTCCACTTCAAACATTTGTTGTCATAAACACTTGAATAGCTATGGGTGTTTATGGATGAACAAATCATCTTCTCATGTCACCTCTTCCATTGGAAATTTCTTTCATTTAATGAGGTACTTAGTAATTTCTTGATTTATCAGCTTCTTAGTCCTTATTTTTGGTATTTTTTCTAGTTCTATTATGATTTTCCCTTCTTTTTTAATCTTTGGTAAAATAGTTTGGACTAGGATCTTATCATCAATTACCTGATTTAAGAAAGAAACATGGAAGACTGGATGTATATGTGAATATTGAGGTAAGTCCAATTTGTAAGCCATACTTCCAATCATCTATAGCACCTTATAGGGGCCATATTACCTTGATGCTAAGTTATTGTCCTTCTTTAGTTGCTTAAGGGACATCTATTTATATGGTTGTGGTCTCACTAATACTCAATCTCCCACTTCCAATTTCATTTCATTGTGATGTTGATTTTCTTATTGTTTCATCCTATTTTTTTCTATAACGAAGTTGTCCTTTAATAGTTTGAGAACCTTTTGTTGGTGACCTATGTGGGCCTCCACTACTTGGTCATTTATAATCAATTTAAAGGGTGATGTGATAGTTGGAGGATGATATTCATAAAGTGCCATAAGTGGGAGAATTTTTTATGAAGTATAGAAGGATGTTTTGTACCACCATTCCACCAAGGGAAAAAACTTGATCCATTATGTAATTTTATTAGATGCAAAGAAAAGTATATATCTTTCTAAACATTTATTCACAATATCAATTTTACCATTGGATTAAGGATGGTAATATTACATATGAGCCAATTGAGTACTCAAACAAGAAAGAAATTTAGTCCAAAAAAATCAAGTGAAACTTGGATCTTTGTTAATTACAATAATCTTTGGTATTCCATGAAGATTTTGGACTATTTCCATGAATATTCCTGTTGTTTTACTTGATTTAAACAAATTATAAAGACAAAAAGAGGACATATCTTTTCATCTAATCTACCACTACCATAATGGCATTATTTCTTTCCTATTTGGGTACTTTTGTAATAAAATATGTTGAAATGTCCATCCAATGTTGGCTTGGTATGGAAAATTGTTATAGGAGCCTTGGGGTCTTGATTATCTCACCCTTATTCTATTGGCGTACCATACATTCAACCAAAAAGTTTTTCACATCTACTTTAACACCTTCCTAAAAAATAATATTTCTTTATCTTATGGTATGTTTTCAAGAACTTTGAATGTCTTGCTATCAGAAATGTGTGTAAGTCCAGAAGGACCTTCTATATAAGTTGATAATTCTTACATAAGTATAAGTGATATTGATACTACAACAAGTCATTCTTCCACATGAATTTTTTTACTACATCAAAGTCCTCTTATAGTTTCTAGATGATATTGCATACCTTCTAATATTTCTTCCACTTTATTCTTGCTTCTTCCACTCAATCAGATTATGGAATGGAAATAAAAAAATATCAAACCATTTACTTTCCTTAAGATTTCATCTGAACAATATTTTATTTTCCCTTTTTGTAGATAAATTTAAAGTCATATCCTAGCATATTTCTAACCCATTATTTTTTCTCTTCTAAAGATAGTCTATGTTCCAAGAAGTACTTCACACTATTGTGATTTTTTTTTACTTTGAAGTTTCTTCCTATTAGGTATGGATGTAATTGCTTAATTGCATGTAGTATGGCCAAAATGTTTTTTTCATAAATGAGTATCAATAATCTCTTTCCTTTAAGTTCACTACTTTCAAAAGAAATGGGCTTTCCTTGCATCAAAACTACACTGATGCCATGGCATAAAGTATCACACTTCACAATGATTTTTTTTTTGAAATCAGGTGTGGCCAATACGAGAGTTATACACATAGCCTCTTTAATATTTTTCAAAAGGTTTGGCTACTTATTTTTTCTAAGAAAAGGCTTCCTTCTTCAATAATTTTGTTATAGGTGCTGCTATTTGACCATAAAACTTAACAAACTTGCAGTAATATCTTATCAATCCTAAGAATCCTTTTATTTTCTTTGAGGTCTTGGGGATTAGCCATGCCCTCATATATTTTATTTTGTTAAGGTCCACTTTGAAACCTTCATGGGATATAATATCACCCAAATATTCCACTTCTTAAACCACAAAGGCACACTTAGAAGGATTTACATATAGTTATTTCTCTTCTAATAGTGTCAATAAATTGTCAACATGTTGTACATACTCTTCCCAAGATTTTTTGTAGATTAGTATTCCATCAAAAAATAATAACAAAAATTTTCTACGTAAGGATTTGAAAATATAATTCAGAAATATTTGAAATGTTGAAGGTACATTAGTAAAGAAAATTCTTCCATGTTGTTGGATGTCCTCTTGCGTAATGGCTGGAAAAAATACTTTCTCTATAGGTTGAAAGTATACCAACAAGAAATAATGAGGACTTATATCAAAACCCTAAGAGTGGCACACATTAATACAATTGTTCATAAAATATGTAGAAAATACTAGAATAGAAAATAAAAAATAAAAATAAAAAAATAAGAAACCATATAATGCATGCAATACTCTAATAAACCCAAAGAAGTATTTATCTCTTAGTCAATTGGTGAGAGGCTCTTCTTGAGTGTGGCTCAAAGGACCTCCTCCTTGGGAGGGTTCATAAACAATCCTTGTTGCAATGCGTGATTCCCTCTCTCAAAAGGGAAAAAAAATCCAAAAAAGAAAAATGAATAAAATGAAGAACTTATAATGGAGAAGACTCGAGAGTTATTGTTACACTGAAAATTGTCACCTTGAAGTTTTGTTGTCCGTATGAGCTCATTATCACTCATAAATTTCTCCCTTGCAAGTCTAAACACATCAGTTCCTAATATCAATCCTTGAAAAGAAGAGAAAAGCTCATAAAAGTCCTCAAAACACTTGTACCGCACTTTCTCTTAGCTTTACCTGTAGTACCGCACCTTTTGTAAAGGAAAACTATGGTATGTACCGCACTTTTTCTTCATTAAAAATGCAGAGCCCTGTAAAAGGTAAAAAAAGGCACAAGTAAAATCTAGAAGCTGAATTTGAGTCATTTTTGGAAGCTTCTAGAAACATTCCTGCGATGGAAAGTCCGCTCTTTTCAGGTTCATGCATCCCATCCATTAAGGAGCTAACCCCTTGATGTAAGGAGCTAATCCCTTTGGAGGAGGATTCTATCCCTTCTTGTTTGGAGCTGTAACCTCCTCTCTTTCACTATAAAAAGAGGCATAGTGCAACCTCAAAGAGAGTTCACTCTTTAGTATTATTTGAGGTGAAGTGTTGTTGGAACTTAGACCCTTTTAGCTGAGATTTTATGTGGGAAAGATTACATACATGTATGTATCTCGGTTGGAAGAGTGCAAGGCTTGTCAGAGTAAAGGAGATTCCTGCTTCGGACCCTAGGAAGACCTGTACAACATTAAGGCGGACATGGTTGTAAGGTTTTTCTTACTATTCAAAGTTAATACAAATAAGTCTGTTTTTCTCAATAATCTGTCAATTGATTGGTTTATTTTATGGATTCCCTTATCACCATAATAGATATGATTTATGAATATATCCTATGCAGGTTCTATTTGATGTTTGTTTGTTTGTGATTGCAGATCTTCGAAGGAAACTCTTTCGGGCGACTAAAGTACGAATACTACAAACAAGCATTGGATCAAAGGTAAGATCGTAAAACCTTTATAACATTTAATTATGAATCATGATATATCTAGAGAAATATATATTTAATTGTCTGTTTGTTGCTAGTTGTCCGTAGGATACTTGGGAGGTCTATCTTGTCCGCAAGAATGACTTATCCGTCCAACAGTTATAAGATCATAATTTCAGTGATGGAAGTGGATCATGAGAGATGAGAAGGAAAACCTCTCTATTTATAATAAAATGCTAGTTATATTTGATGAGGTCAAAAATAATAAAATATTTGTTGGACCAAGTAAATATTTAACTATTTTGGTGTTTTATTATTATTTGTAAGAGGAAAATTCCAAAAATAATGGTCACTGACCTTTATTTGGGTAACTAATTGAAAAATAATGATTTATTGAGTTAATTAATGAAATATGGGTAAAATAGTTATAAATTATAAAGAAACAATCATTTTATTAAATTATTTCTAGGTAAGAGGGTAAAATGTGCTAGAAACAATTCATAAATAATGACTTAATAAATTAATTCTATGAGAAATTTTAAAAGATTAATAAATAATCAATAAATAAATCATTTATTGAATTATTCCTATCGAAATGAATAATGTGAGTGCATATATATTACACAATTTTCACCTAAATGGGTAAATTTATGAGAATAATGTTTAATGAAGTTATGGTTATCCTCATGTAAGTGGGTTAATTAATGTAAATAACTTAGGAGAAGTGGTTCCTTAGGCTATTTACTTAGGTGAAAGTGGGTTTTAATGTGTAAAACCCATACTAACATGGAATTTTTTGATCCACTTAATGATTTTGTCTAGGTGATCACTTTTTGTGTGATAAAAATTTCACCCCCATTGTATGAGTGTTAGCAACACATCATATGATTAAAATACATTGTATTTTTCTTTCACTAGACATAGGTGGTTGTCATGGAGAGAGAGAAAGGGAGGGGGGAATTGTTATAAGGATTCAAAACAAAATAAGAGGAGGTGGTTACCACTCATCAAACAAGAGTCTCCAAGTGGGTATACCTGATCTCACTGAGGTAGAGGAGGTATACTCATACCTATCAAGATAAATCAGTACAAATAATAATGATGTGCCTATAAAAGTGAGTATATGGAAAAGAATAGATAGCACATTAATGTGCTAGGCTGCATAAATGAACCAAAAAGTGATATAATGAAATACATAGCCCATATACATGTTCATGTAACAAAAGGGTTATGATCGATGCAATGATTGTTGTTGTTTTGGGTACATAGGACCAAATTCCCTCATTTTTGTTGGATGGGGGTGATCTCAACTGTTGAAGCCATGTTGAACAAAAAGGGGATTTTAAGATATAGATAAGCCAACTGAAGGAAGGTTCATGTTTTGGGTTGTATAATTGCATAAATTGATCCAATCAAATCTACTAAATTACATCTGAGGTTGGATCATGAAAAATTAAAGGTCATGAATTTAGGGAATACCTAAAGGGAAACCCCCTCTTAAGGTGTGATAACATTTCACAAATTCCTGGTGAATGTTGGTACAATATGTTGAAGCACTTGACCATGAAGTGTACAATTCTCAATCATGTGATAATGCGTTGAAGTCAACAATGTGAGAAACAAATGAGTGAAATGGAATTATGTTCTTCCTTTACTTGATATGAGGCACCCACCAATGAGGAAAATCGATCCAAGGTACATCACCCTCTAGAACATACCCCTAGAATACATGTGTTGAATTTGATATAGGAAGTCCTGCCAAAGCTAAAGCAATGAGGAGTCCTCAATAAATATATGAGGTACATAGTCTAATGTGGCTGATAGAGACTAACACCAAGGTGAGAAAAGAGGTATGATGGATAGACTTACGACTTCCCTTATCAGAGAATAACATGCAAGGTTGACTTGGAAATGACTAAAAATATTCCACATGGGACAATCAATTACTTGGATAAAGGATTTTAAAAGACAAACAAATAAATCAATGGGGCATAATGGTGACTTATCTTTGATGCTCTAAACAAGGGTGACTAAATGTTGCTTCCATTGATTGAACCAAGTACAACTGGTGTAAGGCCCTCTTGGAGTAAACTAAGGGTAGTTTGAGGGACATGTGTTGTCATCATGAAAATAAGAAATACAAGTGGTGTTGTCTTTGGTACGAAGGAAAAATGAACTTTCGATCCAAAGAGGATTTAATGACATGGGCACTAAAATGAAAAAGGGGAAATGGTTTTGGAGTGCCCATGTGAGGAAGGCTCTAACACTTAATAGATGAAAAATGAAAAAATTGGATGGGTTGATCCATCTATATAAGTGTGGGGGTTTCTTGGGTTATTTTCACTGAATGATAGGAAATGAAACAAACAAGGTGATGTTGTTTACATGCAAAATACCGAAGGAAATGGGTCTAAATGAGACCCCAAAAACATGAGTAAAGGTGGTTCATTGATTACAAACTTCCACACATGAGTCGACAAGTACAAATACAAGGTGGTGTCGGAGTAAGAGTGACAAATGTGAAGAAATTTGATTTGAAAAAAGGGAACTTGACACCTCATGGAAAAAAATGGATTCCAAGTGAAGTATCAAATTGGAGAAAAGTAAGGACGCCCCATTTGAGGGCTCGGAAAGAGCTTTCCAATGCTACTAATAGTTCATCAAACAAATTCAAGGTGAGCTCATAATGGCCAAGTGAAAATTTCTAGATTTTTCTGTAAAAGGACAATACCCTCCAATTTCAACTCATTTTTAGATTGGCTTATGGAGATCTTGGAGAGGAGGAGGAGGCACTAAATCTTGTAAAGATAATTGGACAAACCAATCACTGGAATTTGAATTTTTGACTTTCAAGTTGGTGGCCTTTTGATGGTGCTAGACCCACCAACATTCAAGGGACCTCCCCAATATGAATTCCCAACTAGACCTCACATCGTTTGGAGTAGGAGTCCCAATAGTGGGGTATTAATAGTCAGCCTTGGTTTGAAAACACATAGAGTGGTTCATAGTGTATTTGGTAAGAACAAGTGTGTGACCCTATAGAGAGTCAAGTGCGATGCATGACGGTTCCAACACATGAAGGGGAAAGGAAGTGTGCCCCTTGGAAGACTGTAATAATACACAACTTAGAAGGAACACACGAGAAAAATGACAACACACGAAATAACATGCAGAATAGTCCACAATTTAAGGTGATAGATTAATACATCAACACGCATCCAACAAGATTCATATAAATGAAAACATAATATTTCATAATAAATTGTGTAATTCAAATAACATATATTACAAATGCAACAAGAATAGTCCTAATATAACCATAACATATGCATAAAAGTGTGCCAGCTTTGAGTTTTATTAAAAGTGATAGTTCCAATCATACATACACCATTGACAAACCACTTGCCCCAATAGTGGAACGTGAAGATACAACACTTTCTCCTCCAAATAAGTATACTCACTCTACGCTATGAAGAAGCCAAGGCTCTCACAAAACTCCCAAGCTCTTCCTAAGCCTTAGACTAGCCTAGCCAAAAGCTTGGCTCCCAAAAACCCTTTACATGATTTATGAGGATATATTTATAAAAAAGGGGGGTGACTCTTCACATGCCCATTTGTGAATCTTGGACTCCCCTCATGAATCTTGAACATATTTACAAAATAAATCATTACATTACGTTATGACTCTTCACATTCCAATATGGGCACTTCGAATTTCACTTTTACAAATAATTACAAATAATATTACATTTTCCACTCATACCCATATGAGACAAAATAGGCCCAGAGACAACTTGATATCCTAACAAGACAAACATTATGATGCCTTAGTTTGGGTGAAATCTAGCTCAACAACTTCTACTTGATGCTTCTCGATCACATATTGGTGACAAGCTTGGTATTACACCATGACATCCCCAAACTATGTGATGGTGTCTAGCTGGAAGCAGACTCTAGCTTCCATAGCATCTGGGTATAATGATTTGGAACTAGTCTCAACTTCTTTCTCAAGCAGGCACAACATTGTTCTGATATGGACCAAACCACTAATGTAGTTATGCATTTTTTACCTATTCAGCTCCAAGTCCTCTTGGGTGGTGATCTATTTCATATGCTCCAAATACTCTTTGATCTCTTGCCTGACTTGATGTTTGTGTTTAGCTTTGGTGAGTGAGCAGACTTATGGGATCTTGTGGGTTTTCACCATGAAATCCAAACTATTATATATCTATACATATAAGGCCTGAATAGTTCCAATGTAAGAGGCAAGATGCTTGTTGTTCTGGATAAACATGAAAACTCTCACTTTCTATAGCTCTGTCTGTGGCTTCATTTTATTTACCAAGGTAAGTGGTGCCCCCTTGTATCACATTATCCACTCTTGCATAACAGTGATGGTAGTTTTCACATTCCTAAGGAACTTGAAAAATTCATTTCTTTGCCGTTGCATGCCATGTAAGCAGAAAATGGCCTTATGTATGATCATGAGCTCCTTATAGAGGTCCCGCATGGTCTCTCCAAGTGTGGATACTTCAACAAGTATCACTGCTCTCATCTCCTCCAATTATATATGTCTGTAAGTTTCATTCTGCATTGTTGTGCGGAGCTTTTCTATCTCTTTTCAGGAAGCCTATAGATTCTATACCAATTGCTTATTCTTGACCATCAAATACTAAGTGTTTGATCTTGTTGCAGCTGCGAAGGCCAAGTTGGATTCGACAATGGAATTTGGATTCCTGTTGGTGTCTACCACTATCGCCCTCTCTATAAAAAATGCAGGTGATGCATTATCATCTGGAAAATTCTTTCTTCGTGCTTATACAATCCTCTTTTGTAGTTCATCATATGACAGATTGTACACATCCATTACTGGATCATCATCTAGAGGAACTATGTCTCCTTCCTCGCTCGGGGTTTTCTCTACAGCTGGAGTTGGTGGAGACTGGATGGTGACCTATGGTGTGTTAGGCATCAAGTCAACATATTCATCCTAAGGATCTGATTCCAACTCCATATCTACAACTTCATTTGAATCTTCAATATGTTGAGAAAGCTCTTGATCCTGCATTTGTTTGCTCTCTCCCTCTTTTGTTGGTTGGTTCAGTTCCTACTCTTTAACCTGTATTGGTGTCATTTCTTATGCTATGGCATCTTACCTTCCTTCTTCTTCCTGGTTTTTCTTCTCCTCCTGTTATTTCCTACTTTCCTCTCATTCTTCCCTTAGTTCTTGTTTTGCTTTCTGTGCTCTCAATTCAGCTTCCTGCAAGCTCTGCTTTTTTCTCTTCCTCCACTCTACTCTTTGTTTTCTCTGCTTCTGCTTCCAAATTTTATTTTGTGAGAATTAGATTCGATTTCATCTTCCATATTTTTTCTTCCTCTATTCTATCAAAAACCTTTCTCTTTCCCTTGTCTTGTACTATGATGTTACCTTTTTTTGTTGTTTCTTTTGGAGTTGCTACCATCTATGGAGTGGTCTCTGAAGTCCCAACTAAATTGATCGGTTCGTGGGGTCTGGAGGCATTGTAGAAATTATTTCATGAGTCCTCCTTCGGCTAATGAAATTCCCCTTTGACTCGATTGTAGTAGATTCTTGCACAATGGTCCTTGCAAATTCCCCTCGGATCATACAGATTGAAGTATTTTGTACTGAACTCAAACTTTACTATGGATTTTACTTCGGTATCTGCAACTTTGAGATTATTAATCTCGTATAATTTGATATGTAAAGCGAGAGTGGGCCATGGTGCTTTCTTCTTCATGTTCAGAGTTCCTAATAACCCTGTGGCGAGATGATATGACACTTCATGCAAGACAAGCTTGTCGATGGAATACCTTGGCAAAACATGCGATGTCTTTTGTCCACTGAACACTAATAATCGTGCCATCCGTTAAGGCACACAAATCTATGATCTATGATATTGCCTCCATTTCTCCTCATGACATGCAAGGTGGGTCCTCCTCAAAGATAAGCTTGTATAGTGGGATGACGAAGTGACCAGTTCATTGTTCCATAACTCCTCTATGGTTGCAATCTGAAAGCAGCTTACAATGGATATGCATGGAAGTTTCTTGGGGAGTCTGTGCACATTTCATGCCAGGAAATTGATTATGTGCACAGATTTCATCCAGTAAGTATGAAGGCATATAAAACCTTTCTTTCTCACCCTTGGGAGGATCCCAGGCTTGTGCTACATGGTCTCTCAACTGACGAGCCAAGAAATATAACTAGTTTAACGACTTCCCCTCGTTCACCACCTGGTTCAATAAGATTACCCACCCTTCAGAAAAGGTATCCATGCTTTACTGACCATATATTTTGCAAGCTAAGATGACCAAGAGCTAGTAGGCCTTCCTGAGAGACTTTGTCTTGTATGTATGGGTGGCTGTCTTTTGAAACTTTGATGGATCCTTCACCTACCCTATAAAAATATATTTTTTTCTCACATAGTTATGGGTGGCATAGAAGAATGAGTCCATGAGATTTACTAGAAAGGGAAGATGATACACACATTGATAATGTTCTGCAAGAAAGGTGGAAAGCTTCTATCCACTGGCACTGATTAATTCCATAGTATTCTCATTAATGTGCGAGACAAGCCAGGTAATGAAATCTGCACACGAGAAGGTTGGGTGTCTTCATGTAACCCTATATAATCTTGACCACTAGATACCGAGATATACCTGACGATAATCCAGATCTGCCTCGAATTCCTTTGAGAAAAAATCTTTAAACATTTTCCATGTTAGTGTTGACTCCTTTTATATAAACAATTGAGTGTCCACATATACAGGCAAGTTAACTGGAAATTTCTCAACTTCTTCCCCAGTACTACTTTCAGTGGTGTCTTTTGAAGTAGCTCCCTTTGTTACTCTGGTAAAAATGACTGCTAGAGAGAAGTTCTCAACAACTGTGGTACTTGTGGGATATAAAAAACACTCATGGGAAGAAAACATTAGTCATTATAAAATATACTTTCAAGGCATGATCAAGCAGAAAATCGGCAAACCAAAGAGAAGTATTGCACAATTTTCAACAATAAGAGGGGTTGGCTACTTGTGGGCACTATGCATTGCATAGTTCCAATAGGCAAGGATGAAGCTTGTGGCTTGAGACTGCGCAATGTGTAGTTCATCCCAGGTAGTGGACTAGGAGAGACTGTGCATTGCATAGTCTCAGTGGCCAAGGAAGAAGTTTGAGCCTTGGAACTATGAAATTCATAGTTTGGCTAGCCTATACTCCACACTGTGTAGTTCCATAGGCCAAGCTCTTATCTTGAGCCTTAGGATTGCACAATTCCCAGCTGGGAAAAGTGAAAACGTGCCAAGGAAAGTGCAGATCTGCCTAATGAAATTGTGAAAAACGTGTAGATCTAAGTGATGGTGAGAGATTGAGTGCATATTTTACTAAGTATGAATGGATTTATGTAAATCAAGTGCAGAAACTGAATAAATGGGAAGAAAACCAAATCAGCGAGGAGAGTTGTCGCAACAGTGACCATCGGTGCAAAAACAAATAAATCAATGCGACACTTTTGAAAGGAAAAAAACAACTTGAATAAACACTTATATAAGATAAAACATGTTAAAACTCTAGCATGCATGAAGAGAAATAAGAAAAACAACACTCACACAAGAAAGAAAGAAAAAAAAGCGGTAGAAAAAGCAGAAAAAGGTGATAAAAACAAAACTCCCCCGGAAAAGTGACGCCGAATGTACCGAAGGTTCCTTTATCTCCTTGGAAAAGCTAGAGATCCAAGATCAAATATAAAAATGAGCTTTAAAGGCGCTGATTAAATATATTTTATCAATTTAGGGTTTATGACACGCATGCCTAAAATCAAGGAAAAAGTGACACATGACGGAAGTTTCTAAAATAACATGTGTGCCTACTTTGGGATACTAAAAATAGATCCCTATTTTTAAGGATTATTTTTAGCTTTTTAGCTTTTTTCATCTTTTTTTTCTTTTCCGGAAAAACTTGCCATGCACATTCCCAAGAAAGATTGCGCAATTATGGGGAACTAGAAAACTTTCGGGCTCCTGCACTATGCAGTTTTTGAGCTCAGTGAGGGGTTGCGCAGTTTCTTGACTTAGTGTTGGGTTGCCTTCCATGACTACGTATTTTTTGAGCTCAAGGTTGACTGCCTGTATAAACTGTGCAATTCCAATAATCAAGGTTGTTGGCCCTCAAGGATTGTGCAATTTCTCAAGGAAAACCCATAACTGCTGTAAGATCAAGCTAGGAGGTTAGATAGTGCCTCATAAATATTAGCTAAGTGTGAAAACAAGTGATCACAAGCACAGATGGGAAGGATAAGTCTCAATAAAATCATGAATACTTGATATTAGTGTAAGATAAATCTCCTGTGAGTAGAAGGTTAGGCTCCAAAATATAAGCATAGGAAAAAATTTGGAGGGTGGTTGTAGCCGCTACAACATGGCCTTACTTGTATAAGAATGGTGTAAAGAGGGACAAAGGAACTAAAGGAAAGAGCCTTAATGCTTAATGGAAATATTTTTTCTTGGTGAAGAATCAAGGCAAGAAATGATGAATGAAATACCAGAGGAGGCCTAGAGTCACCCCCCAACTAATTCAAACATGGGGACTAGATGGGAAATGAGGAATCACATAGAGTATTATAGTTCAATATATGGAATTGATCATCTACTATATGAAATATATATATATATATATATATATATATATATATATATATATATATATATATATATATATATATATATATATATATATATATATATAGATATAGATATATAGATATGACTCACTGTATAGGATGTTAGGAGAGAATACACAATGAATCAGAGGGTAATCAAACTTACCTAGACCTTTGGGGCCTACAATGGGAGTGAATAAATATGAAGTGAAAAATTGACCAGAGGGGCCATCATGCCCCTAAAAAAATGATGATTGAGGGGAATCGATTAAGTATGAGAAGGTGGGTATGTGTGCTAAGGGTATGTCCCAAATGGTTTTGATACACATATGCACTATGGGTGCATCTTAGGAATAATGTAGCGTTTTGGGGATGGGAACCTCCATTTGAGGAGGATTAGATAACAGGAAAGTGTGCCCCACATTTTTAGCATGTGATGGACATGTTGTATGTATCTATAGTGGTGACTAAATAAGGTGATTAGACATATTTTTTTAGTTGTCTCTGTATTATTGATATGGTTATCTTATATGTATGGATACAACAATGTAGTAGGTGAAAGGAAATGGTGGGTGTCAATCTATATTGGTATCACAAATGTGAGTCGAAAGGACTAAATTACTAGATTCACAAAGAGGTGTCACCATACGAAGGAGCGGCTTGGGATATAGTGAAAAAATTCTTAGCCAAATGAGATTGGGGATCAACAACACAATGAGTTAGACAGATTTCGTTGCTAAGGTAAGAAGTAGGAATGATTAAGCAGATCGTCCCCAGGGCATTCTAGAGTGATATGGGACTTATAGTTATTTAGGATGGGGAAGAATAATGGTACTATAGTTGGCACTACCAAATGAAATATGAAGGTTTATAAGATCTATCCTTCTAGACCCCCGAGAATATATGCCCCCTTACCCAAAAAATGTTTGGAAATGTAATGGCCATGATAAGGATGTGCTCAACTTTTTAATTTGAAGTGGTTGTGAAACAAATATACTTGACCATGAATGAAGTATTTTGATTCCACAACATATTGGTAAAAAAAATGATTTATAGGACAAGAATTATGAACAATGATGCATATCATCCCACGAATAGTTTGTTGTGGAAAATGAATATATAATGTCCTCATCTAATGAAAGGGTGGAATATGAGACCATAGAGGACCACATAACATAAATGAAGAAGGAGGATTTGAGTCATCATCATGGCAAACATCTTTCACGTGTGACATCTAAATAGATAGGCCAAGGAATAATTCACCACTGGTGTTAAGGCTGACATAGGACATAAGAGACATGTTTGAATGTACACTATTAGATGCTCCCAGGGGATCTAAAAATGTTGATCCCATGGATGATGACAAATTGTTGATGGTATTTCTTTCACATGCAACCAGAACGAACTACATGAGAACATAACAAGAACATACACAATACACAAATAATAATATATTTGGGAAGGAATTCCAACCACGTTTATACTAGTCTTAATGTGTATTTATACATAAGATATGTGGTTGGAGCAGTTGTACCCGCTCTAACCAATAATTCACTTTTCCTCATACATTTATCCTTTGTTACTCACATTTATTTATTTTTTATGTTGACTTACATTGATCCAGGTGAATATTGGTGGCCACCCACCCATTCCACTTGAACCCCCAACATTGTTTCTTTTAGATTCCTTAAATGTATCAAAATTTACTATTTTTGGTAGTTTTTTGGGTCTTAAACTTCCGGAGCCATTTTGAGGCCCTAAAAATGTTTTTTTTGAAAATGGGAAAACAAATATCCCACAAAAAAGGATTATAAAAAAAGTGTAGTCCTTGGATATATATTTCTAACAAGGTATCGTACACGTAAAACGAAGATCGTATGCCAAAGTTACTACCTCGAGAATTTGATGTACCAATTTAGCCCAACGAGGCCCACAAACTTTTGGCACTTCATATCTTAGGTTTAAGTTTTTGGATCTTTAGTTTTTTTCATTATTTCTCAATAATAAATAGTTCTTTGAGCCTCATTGTAACATAGTTAAGAAGGCATGTAGCCTCCACATCTCTTCTCAGAGATAATTTACCATCACCCAAGCTATTTTATTTCCATTCCACATATAAATATTTTTTAGTACTTTGTTATTAATGAATTAAATATTTTTTTGTTGTTGTACAGCTTTTTTTTGTTTTTTTTATATTTATATTTAATTTCATTCCTTCATAAATTCATATCATGCATAAGCCTAAGAGGCCCATACAACATCCACCCCACCCTCGATGCCTTGCTCGTATCGAGCAAGGATGAAATAATACCTTCGACCTCTACTTCTCTTAGAAGTATCCTTACTATACATCAACCATGCATACTAGTTCACATAGGTAACTCAACCACAAAATCCATTAGTTGGATAGGAAGATGCATGTGTGAAAGGCTTAATGTGACTTTTACTTTTTTGGTGGTCACCTATTGCAAGTATCATATCTTCACATTATCTGAAGTCATTTTATTGTATTGATTGCTACTCCAACCAAGAAACATCGGGAAACTCCTCTCCAATATCGGGGCCTCTCTTGCCTCTGTACGGATTAGTATAGTGCATGATTTTTGCTCTTGAGAGTTCCTCATTCATACATACAATTAGTGAAGTCTGCAACATTAGCCCACCTATTCCTTATCATTGTTACAAACCAAGAAATATTTTGCAACTTTCATATTGGGGGATACAATCAGCTGCACTATTCTTTTGTCATCATATTGTCATTGTAGTGTTTTATGTGTATGTTCAACCTGTCTGGTCTCATTATTAACTGCATTTTTTCGCTCCTCGCCCATTACAAGTATTTATGTCAAAGAATTGTTTCTGCTCATCTCAAATGTTCTGTCAACTTTTTCTTCTTTTAATGCTCTACAAAATTTTGTATGTTTCACATTGAAAGATGCTTTGTTGTCCTTGTCTTCTTATTGCTTGGTTTCTTTTTATGGATGCTAATTAGTGCTGATATGCTATTGCGTTATAAAATTTGTTGTATAGATAATGGTTGGATTGATTTTTTTCTTCTTACTGTTAATTTCTTGGAGTTTGCAATTAAATTTATGAGGGAAAACTTTAACAATTAGACACACTAATTTTGTATTGTTGGTAAGGATTTTCACAATAAGTGTCTCGATTTAAAATTGATGAATGTCAACAAGACGTTGATCTCATAAACTATATATTTATTTTAGTTACAAAGGTGGAGAATATTGTCTACCTTTAACAAGGCTCACGTTTCACCCTCCCTTGAATTATGACTCCAATGACTGGCTAAAAGGCTCATTCCAAAACATAACTATTACTTGACTCAACTATCCTTCATAAATATTTATTACATGGTATTTATTTCATTAATTATAGACTATATTAATTGTAAATAACAATTGATAGCCCTTTTATGTCCTCTATAAGCATTCCATTTTTTTTTTCAAATGACAAGAAGGTAATTCTAACTACACATAACAATAAAAATTTTCATATCCTTTAAAAAAACTATGGAAAATAAAAAAACTATTGATCTATGTCATTGATGAAAAGGTAGCAAGAGAATTTGTTGACAAAAGGAAGTTTGTAATTAAATAGAAAAAATGCTTTGCTTGCTCCACCCATTTGGCCATCATGATGCTTCAAAAGTACTCATGGAGGTCCCAAAAAAACAAATTACTAGCAATCCCCTTGCAATTTTAAATAATGAATTATGCACAATCATTAATTTTACTAGCTTTTCCTTGTGTCTCGGTTCCTCCTTTTAATGCAGGGCACTCAATCTTTATTTTCTTCATCACAATATTGATGGTGAGTCGATTATGTTGGCATAGTCAACCAAATCACAAAATGAGCAAATCATCGAATGGCTTTAAAAAAATCCTACTTTCTCTCAAATAACAATAAGATTTTAGTGCATACATTAAGTGGTCAAATTCAGTAATACATATATCTACCAACAAACTAACAACATCAACCATGTCAACTTGGTCATCTAGTCGACTATGTTAGTAGCATAGAACTTTATTCATTCTAATTATATTATGAGGCATACAAAGCCCGTGGCATGATAAACCAATTCCAAATCAAATGTTATTAATAATCACATCAAAATAGTGTCATTAAAATCTAACATGTGTTATATATTTCCAATGACTTAGAGCATGTGCCCATGATTTTCTTAATCAACAATCAACCACATAAAAAGTAAGTTTGAGGTGTCTATCTTACATTGGAAGTCGAAGTCTATTATGTCAACCCCCCATTGATTTTATTTAGGTAAACAAAGGCACTTATGTTGGGATAAGCACCCATTGATGACGTCGACTTGAAATATTCAAGCTTTGGTTTTCCTATTCCAATCAAATCTCACAAAATACCCTGAGCAACGAAGTTGACCTAACCAAAGTTCTCTCTTAGTGACGACTGAACAAAACTATAATTTTTTGTAGAGTAGAGGGAAAAATAATTCCAGTGCAAAGCACCACATAGGTCAAATTCATTCTATTTATATTTTTGTCAGTGTAAACTCATAGTGACTACCCTCAATAAGTTGTTCAAATCAACTAATTAACCTAATTTTCGTACATACCCATCAATGGATAAACAACTTAAGGCGTTCAATTAATTTTTATGTTGGTCGATCATGTGCCTATTATTCATACTCATATTTGTTGATATCTGAAACATTTATTAACTATATTTTAAATTTGCAGGTCTCTAAATTGAAATTGCATTCCAATATTTTTCTCAATAGTTGAGTTGTGTCACTTTGAATGAGAGATGAACATCTTAAATGATACCACAATTAGAATGAAGCACAATCATGCATAGTACCAATGGATATCTTTATCAGGTTGTGCTAGGCCAAGAATGATATTTCAAGGATATCACACAAGGCAATAATTGTGAGTTGAAATTGAATGCAACATTGCATACTTTTATTGTTATGGTACTATTAGAGAGATTTTTTGATTGGGATGGAAATGAACAATGGCTACTCATACATACTATTCTACTCTAATAAAATTCTTAAAGGCATGGTTGGTTTTCCTTTGATAGAAAATATATAGGAGTTCTGGTATAATGGTGATAAGAGCTTGCTTATCATGTTTTGTAGTCAAATTTCCTTTATGCAATTTATTTTTACCAGCCAAAGGTTTTATGCAACAAGTATTTAATGGTTGATCAATGTTACCTTGACCATATACATTATACATCAACCAATAAATGTTTAGTGAGCCCTCCATCTCTTTCAATTCATTTTCTAGCTTCTCCATGTGCCCATCGAATGTAGCATAGCATCACTCATTATGATGTGTTAGACCCTGGATATGATTGTTGGAAGTCAAATTAATCTCCATTAATATTTTTCCTTTAGCTTCAAAAAGTGAACAACAATCAACACATTGTGCACATCCATGGCTTACTAATGCTAATAAGCATCCTTGCATTTTTCATTCATGACCATTCATTGCAGGTTCCATGAGAAACCTCATAATGTCTTTAGTTTCTCTTGTACATAAATCTATGAGCAAAATTTTAAAATTTTAATAATTTCACCAATATCTTCATCAAATTTGAAACGTGAGTAGTCAAAATTTTCCCATGCAACAAAATATTTTGGAGCATATTCACTGTTGGGCCTCCAAAATTTCATCCACTTTCACCTTCATTTCCATCATTTTACCCTCATTCCATAACTTTGTAACTCCATAACCTTACATTAAGTAACCATTTTCATCATCACATGGGCTTATTATTATTATTCTCCAAGTCATTGATGTTATGTATTGTAAGTGAATTTGTGATTAAATATTAGGAAATTTAAATATGTTCATATATATCTAAAAGTGTTATGAGTTTTGTGATATTTTAGGCCTACTTGGAGATTCTAGAGGGGTCTTACTTGGCCATCCAACCACAAATTCGAATTTCAAATTCCAACTCATAAATATTTGTGGAATATTTCTAGAGGATGTGGATTATTAACTATGCACATTCAAAGGAGAAGAATCATGGATAACATAATTTTGAGAGGATATGTATCTTACATTGTTAGATGATTGGTTATAATCACAAGAGATAAATGTGGATTTAGGATAGATTTGTATTTATTGAATATTTATCCTAAATTTTGTATAAATAGGAGGGCACCCTTCATACAAAGGGTTGTGTAGTCAATTGCCAATTGTTAGATGAAAATTATAGGTTAGAGGTAGCTAGTGGCTAGTTGATATTTTGGGGTTCAAGTTCTAGATGTAATTTGTAAAGTGAGGATAGAGAATTCTTGTAATATCTTGTAACTTCATTTTTATGAAATACATATTTCCACTTTGATCTCCAAGATGTGATAGGTGCTTTGTGTGCTTGCTGAGGAATGGAGGCCCCCCATCAACCACAATTTGCACATATTTATACATATTGGTAAAATATATTAGTTATGTTATTTCATTTCTTTTCAGAAAGTGTGTTTTTGTTTTATGCAAGTGTGTTTTTGCTTTCAGCAAAGTGTGATTTCAATTCAACATTTCATTTATGCAAGTGTGGTGTGATTTCAATTCAACGTTTCATTTATGCAAGTGTGGTGTGATTTGAATTATGCAAGTATGGTGTGATTTTCATTTATATAAGTGTGGTGTGATTTCAATTATGCAAGTATGGTGTGATTTTCATTTATGCAAGTGTGGTGTGATTTCATTTATGCAAGTGTGATTTCAATTTTCACGAAAGTGTGATTTCCTTTATGCAAGTTTGTTTTCAATTTCTTTATGTTTAGTTTGGATTGGATTGATTTGATTAAATTTATAGTTAGTTTTAATTTCATTAGAATAATCTATTATAATAAATAACCACCTAGTACATATAGTAGATGTATACCTCGTCAGTTTACGAAACCCTGGATTGACAAATTAAATGACAGGGACTTAACTCGCAATTAAATCACCAAACATTCACTGTCATGATTGAATTTCCAATTTAATCCTCTCAAAATTTTCTTCATGCCAGTTCATTCACTTTTTCTTCTTGCAAGTTGACACCATCCTCATTTAATATCGCTACAGTTTCGGAATCAGTACCGACAACAATGGAACCAATGTTGATGGAAACACCTTCACATGCAGGTAGAACGAACTACATCATGACAACATGGAAATAACATACACAATACAAAAATAAGAACGGAATTTTAAGGAATTTCAACTAGTTTTCCATTAGTCTTAATGTGTATTTATACATAAGATATTTTTTTGGAGTGGTTGTACCTGCTCTTTACCTTGTACATATCTCCTTTGTTATTCACATTTACTTATTATGTATGATGACTTACATAGGCCTAAGAGGCCCATAAACACAAACATAGGATATGTTCAATATTTTCTATCACCTCCACATCATAGGGTCCAATCTCTATAATTAGTGGATTGGTTCCTTACCTTGGCGTAACCTAGAGGTGTTGGGGATTCCAACTAAGGGGGTAGAGATTCCATATTAGTGACATGGATTTCATGAAGAATGATGAGGGTATTGTGAAAGTATGGAATATGAGAGTAGTGATGGGATTAATGTTTGTATGTTTCACACAAATTCCATGAGTGGTTTGTGTGTAAGGTATTATTTGTTTTAGATGACTTAGGGAGAGTGACTTGCACTTAGGGGGCGATTAGGTTTGGTTGAATTTCATCAAAGTTGTTGAGACATTTTAATTTAGGGAGCTCAAGAAAGTGATTGGTGGTGTGGCCTTAAACATTGAGAAAAGCACAAGGAGTTGGAGGCTTCGGTGTAGAAGTTTAGGTGGCCACAACAAAATATTTCTTCTCATTTCCCCCCTTCTTCTTGTCATTTCCCCCTTTTCCATTTGTTTTCATAATAAGAGGAGACTCTAGTTGAGGTCATTGTGGAACAGAAGAAATGGTAGGGGCCATTTGAATATTTTTGACAAGAAAATTAGAGGAATTTTGAGGCAAAAAATGGGCCTCAAAACAAAAATTATACTAACAAAATCAACTTTAAAAGAACCAAAAAGATTCAAGATGATGATGTTATCCCTAGGGGTAAATTATTTTGGAGGGAAAATAAGAAAACTATTATTTCTTATTTCATTTTTGAATTATTTCCTTATAAGTTTACTCAAATTTCAAGAGTAGGAAATCATCAGATGTTGAATTAAATTCCACATCCGATGAGTACCCACTCTACATACTTTTGAGTAGACCCAAAATGAGAAAAAATGAAAATACATGAAAAATTAGTTTCTTGTGGGTGCTTGGTTATTTTTGTTAGTGTCAGTCTAGTCATACTAACATCAGTGATAAAAAATGCTCTTTTTCATTTGCATATTAGGATTCTCATACCAATAAATTTCACCATTCCGCTAGGTCATGGATTCTTTGATGGTAGTAATTTTTCATCAATTTTCCCTCATGAGGTACTTGTTGATTCTCCTTTCTATGATCTTTGGTCATGAGTCACTTTCACTTTCAAAAATCATGTCATTAGGTCATAGGATGGGTCTCATTAGGTTCTAGGATCTCACCATGGTCAAATTAATGAGTCAAATGTCAATAAATATCAGCAAGCTCATGAGGAAGTCAATAATTTCAAAGTCACAGCACCTAGAAGATCAAAGATATATTTTATTCAGCTTGATGTAGTTTTCACCTCAAAACCATGTTTTGAGGTGAAAACATGATATTTTACCTTTATTATCATTCATTATGTAATTTTATGTCATCATATGTAATAAGTCACATTTCAGAAGTTGTTATCTCCACAAGATCATCATCCTACCTTTAGAGAAGTTTTATGTAGCATGTTCAGCATCAAATCATGTTCCAAGTAGATCTAGCAGAAAGAGCCCGGAAAGAACTTTCCAATGGTATATTACACTCTTAAAACTGACTTCTGGATTGAAATTTATGCTTAAGTGAAGTAAAAGTCCTCTATATCCTCAAATAACCCCTATTTCCCATTTTCCCTTAAAATTTATGTTTAAAGTTTAATTTTTTCCTTATAAAATCCCTTTTTCCCCCCTTCGGTTATAAAATCGCATTATAAAATTATTTAAAACAAATATGTGATTTGTTCCTTAACCACTTCCCCACCATACTTGAAACATTATAATATAAATCAAAGGGTTATATCATATAAACCCCGCCGTTCCAAACCACTTCCCCACCATACTTTGTAATAAAACGTTATAATAAAGTTTTATATCATATAAACCCCACCACCTTAAGTCCCTTTCTATCACAATCGCAACATTTTTATTGCATGCCCTAATTGGCCCGTCGCCCAAACCTCCGATGAAATTGTGTTGAGCGACTCTCGATATATAACTTCCGATGGAAACCTCCTAATTAATTCCATGCTGTTGATTTTCCCCCACCGATCGAACGGCCCACGGTTCATCGCCTCCTCCCAATCACATCAAAAAATTTCGTTATGTAATGCACCCGCTCCCTCACCCAATTTCGATTGTGATTGTATTTCCTGGCCCCACCATGTAATATTCTCAGCCCATTCATTACAAAAATCCCTTTTCCTTTGCAAAAATTAAAATTTTTTTATTTTGTTTATTACAAAGGCCACTTCCCCCAATCACATCGGAAGTTTTGGTTTCGATCGCCGATTGCAATGGCGCCGTCACATAACATATTACCATGTTTCATATATGTTTCACCTCCGCTCCCCTCCGATTGCCGATTTTGATTGACCCTCGGGCCCACCTCATAAAATTTTGACCTGCTTCATAATAAAAGGGGTTTATTCCTTTGTAAAGTTCAATATTTTTTTTATTCCATTTCATAAGGACTTCCTCCTTCAATCGCATTAGCGAAAGCCTATACGCCCGCTCCCGAGCCCGATTCCGATTCCGATTACTCTTACGCATCGCATGGCATATTACACAATTTTTTTATATGTTATATTCCCTCTCCCACCCCTTCTGATTCCGATTGCAATGCAGGTCCCACCTCTTTTCCCTTTGTTCCCTCTAGTCAAAAAATCAGTTTCCCTTCACCGAAAGCATAATTTCATTTAATTTTTATTTCAAATAACATTTTATTGAAAAGTCATTTTTATTCAAACAAATAATGGAAAGCAAAGCAAATAGTCAGCTGGTCGAGAGCTAAATAAAACAAATATTTCTATAGCAGTGTAAAGATAGGTATTTTCTCCTCAAATTGCCTATTTATCATTCAACAGCAAAATTGTAAATCTTCCCAAGTAAAGCAAATGTAATATTGTTCCTTCTTTAGGGCAGATTGTTAGATTTCTTTTCTATGATTAGTTTTTAGTTCCTCAGCTGTTAGAACAACTCCCTTTTTTTTGTGGATCTATGTTCCCACATTTCAGTGTATTTAATGTAATTATAAATCATTTGTAAAGTAGTCTGAATTTTGTAATTCAGCAGTAGGGGAATAGCGTGGAAAGAACATTTTGCGCTCCATTGTACAGTTTGACAGGGAATTAATAAGAGATGCAACTTTGATTTGTGGGATCCATGTGGTATGAGATTTAGCATTTGTTTCTCTCCTTTGTTTCATATGTAAATTGTTATGTTTCACCTCTCATCCATAAACATTTCCTTTTGAATGCTTTCAAGATAGAAAGGTAGAATCCATTTTATATGCTTTGCCTTGGGAAATCATTCATACTTTGTGTTTTTTCTTCTGTTTGAAAATGATCGATTTATTGTGCCCTTATTAGCTCCTCACCAGTCTTTCCATCCCATCTTTATTAAACTTTAATTGCTAAAATTTCCTACCTACCTTGCCCCATGAAATACCCTGTGTCCTGATTTAATTCCCTAGTTTCATACTTTCCCTTTTATCCCACACATCCCTGAAATTCAATTCATTTTATTAAAACATTTTTCCCATCATTATACCTAGCCTAATATCATATCATTATTACACTTTATTGAATATCTATCTTCACAGAGTTGTTACCTTGTTTTGCCCTTTTCAGCCTGGGGTCCATTTCGGGTGCTAACATCTCTGGTGACCATACTGGGGAAGCCGATATAACTCTCTGCGAGCACATATTCTCAGCTTTTGAATTGACTGTGCTTATTCTATTTTGAAGAAATATCGAAACAGAGGCGCTGTAGAAGAGTGAGTCATATTCAGGCCCGTGTTATAGTAAGTATTAAGAAACCCTGCCTAAGGTTAAAAACCTTGGTTGCATTGAACACGACACTTTTAAAGAAATCTCTGTGATTGAAGTAAAAGCTTGGTTTATTTTCCGACGGAGAAATATTATTAGTGGGACCCAGCAATGAGTTAAAATGTGGAGTTAAAGCGCTTAACCATGGTCAAAGCCTAAAGTCAAAGCTCGGTCTTATTTACCACTCGCAGGTTTTGGAAACCAAAACCACCCATTTCGCGCCTCTTTTTCCCCAGATCAAAACTACTCCAAAAAAATGCGATCCAGTGAGATTTGGGCACTTCATCACCCAGAAACCACCCATTTCACGCGGATCTTAGCTATTAAACTTCGGCCTTTGAAAAAACGCGAAATCCACGAGAACCGTTCGATTTGAAGCGCCTTTGATCTGACGGCAATCGCACGCCTAGAAGCACGGGTGATAAATCAAGGTACTACCCAGCACTTTTATGTTATTATATGTTTATTTTATTCATAAAAAGCGGAATACGGATGCGTGGGCCCCTGCTGTTAAAATATATGTCGCGTTGATAGAACAAAAGCATATAAGTTCGAAAGATTTAAAGGATCACGCCATTGTTATAAAGTTTTGATATTACGACTGGGTAAAGTCGCTTAAATATTTTTTGAGCGTATTCCCTTATATCATATATTTGCCTGAGAAGGTTTGAGATATCATTATAAAGAGAATATTTTTACAACTCTTTGGGAAGGAAATATAACTACAACCACTATTCTTCAGTCATAATACATTTTGTCTATCAGAGCATAAAGGTCAAATCACCCCAGTAAAATCTTTCTTGTAAATTCCTCGGTCCTAGAAAATGATTTACAGAGTCTGTTAGGCTGAAAAAGAATTTTTGAACAATATAAATTTACATACATTGGCTTCAAGAAGATACACCAGGGCTAATCTAGATCCAAATCCTCCCCTTGTGTTTGAAAATCCAAATCTTATTCCAAGAATTGTCAGAAGACAAGAAGGATCACTAAGTACCAGAGCTGTCTTCAGATCCTATACTTGGCCCAGCAAGTGGTTTTTTGTAGAAGATCTTTCCTTTGACGATAATTTTGAGCTTTATTTATTTATAAATAAGTCTGAAACTGACATTGATGATACAGTTTTAGATCCTGAGTTCCTTGTAGATATTGAAGTCCAAAGAGCAAACTCCTCCATTGACGATTACATTTTGAATTCTCCTCAGTCCATCACTGTAACCAATATTCCTGAGCCTTCAAAATCACCAGGAACATCACTCCCTCCTCCTAATTCATCAGCATCCCCTTCAGTCAATTCCCAGTTATCATCTCCTCCAACAACACCTCTCCTAAACCCTACAAATCCTGTTGTAAATCCACCCAGAGTCATGGCTGCCCAGTATGCACCCCTTGTTTTACCTCAGGTTCTCAATGATATGCCTGCTGACTATCAAAGAAAAATTCCCATCTTTTATGCCACTCAAAGAATCACAGCCCAACAGCACGTTGATAATATGAATGACCTTTTTGATTTACACTAGGTAGAGGCAGAGAATGTAACTACCAGATTGTTTGTTCAAAGCTTCAGAGGTGAAGTTAGAAAGTGGTTCAAAGCCTTACCAGCAGGCTCAATTCACACTTTACAGGAGTTGCACACACAGTTTTTAGACCAGTGGGAAGTAAAAAATAACCCACTCCAAATTCTGTCTGAATATGAGAATATTAAAAGAAATGTGGGTGAAACTATGCAGGACTATTGTTTAAGATTTAATGCTATATATAATGCTATTCCTGCTAACCTGAAGCCTCCCGTGGGATTAGAATTGCTTAAATTTCTAGATGGTTTTGATGCCGATATGGCATATCAGCTGCATGAAAGAGATTCGTCTTCACTTGAGGACATGCAGAAGATAGCAGTAAGCATTGAAGCTAATCTGTTGGCTAAAAGAGCACGATCCAGAGCTGAGAAAAAAGTTATAGTGAAAGAGGAGGCCCCTCCTTCAGACAACAAAATGGACACTCTGATTAGAACAGTGGAGAATATGGTTGATAGATTGACCATTTCAGAAAGACCAGAACCTCAAATAATAAATCCGAATCTCAGAGGGCAGCAGGCACAATTTAGAATTAAACAGAGAGAGCAAAGAGCACAGGACCAAGCAGCGCCACCACAACAACAGAATAAAAATCCATTGTAGCAGAACTATGTGCAAGGGACGGTTTTAGATGACGATGATCCTATGATTGAGGCCAATCACTTTTTCATAGCTAATGGTGCACCAATTTTCCTCACAGAAGACCAAGAATACACAGTGGCGACTCCAAACATTCAAAAATACCAAAATTTCATTTTGGCCAATGACACAGTGTTGGAAGAAGAGTCTGATGATTACCAAAGAGGGTATATGAAGGCTCTATCAGCTCAGCAAAGGCAGTACTCTTTAAGGAACAAGGATGTTACAATCAGTCCCATTCAAAAGAGAAAAGAGCTCCAAATGAAGAACGATGCACAAAAGAAAGGAAAAGAGTCGGTCGATCCTTCCTCCAGCAAATTACCTGCAGCTACTATTACATCAAATGAAAAGAAACAACAGAGCACAGTGAAGGAGAAAACAGAGAAGAAAGACCCTCCCATTAAAGAGGTAGAAAAATCTCACTCCTTAATTTAGAAAATGAAATTTCCAAACTGAAAATGTCTATGCCCCTGACTGAGTTGGTGAAGAATAGTGCATACAAAAGTCAAGTGTCTAAAGTCTTGCAAATAGACTCTATTTCTGATATGGTTAATGTAGAATATGACTACCCTGAACTTATTTTTGGTCCAGCCATAGAAGAATCTGAAGAAAATGAAGTCCCTCCCTTTTACCTGAGTCTTAGAGTACATGAGTTCATCTTGCATAATGCTATGTTGGACTCCGGAGCCTCACATAATTTGATGCCCAAAGCCGTCATGGAGAAGGTAGGCCTTGATATTACTCGAAAATACCATGATTTTTATTCTTTTGACTCAAGTAGGGTCCATTGTATTGGTCTTATCAAAGACTTGGTAGTGTCTTTAGATCAAATCCTAGCCAAAATTTTTTTGATGGATGTAGTTGTTGCTGATGTCCCACCACGATTTGGAATGCTTCTATCTAGGTCTTGGGGTGCAAAATTTAAGGGAACCATGCAGCTTGACTTCTATTATTCCACTATCCTTGTATTTGGCCAGTTGAGAAAGCTATATAGGGAAAATAAAATGAAATATATGATTACCAGCAAAGAGAAGCCAATAAACCATCCCATTAATGCTATCCATACAGATTTAGAGTCTTTTGTCTTGTATTCAGATGGTGGTTTAAATGATGAGAATGTTCAGTTGGTACAAGTAGATGAGATACCTGAGATTTTAGAGAATTTCAGAGACGTCCTCAAATAGGAAAAAGAGAAAGTAGCAAGCACTTCTGAGCGTCCTACCTACCAGCAGCAAAAGGACAGTGAATAGCCAGAAATCAGCCAAGGTAAAGAAGAGAAAGAAACAGAATTCCAGCATCTACAAGAGGAAGAAGAAGGCTTGTGGAGTATGGATTTTTATGGAGTTGTTGGTAAGGATGGAGTTGTTATTGGAATATGGATTAGGAGCCCTATTTTCCAGCCTGAGAAGGTTCCAAGTAATGTTAAAGTATGTGCTTATAAGTTAGCTTTTGACTGCTCTAACAATAAAGCGGAATAGAGGCTTTGATTGCAGGTCTCAAAATTTTGAAGAAGTTGAGTGCAAAGGGGATTTCTGTGTATGGCAACCCCGAGCTAATAATCAAATAGGTGAAAGGAGAATACCAAGCTAAACATCCAAGATTGAGGGCATACAGAAATGCAGTCTTGGACATTTTGAAGACGTTCCCAGAGTACACTTTGAAAGTAGTGCCCAGGATGCAGAACATTATTGATGATTCCCTTGCCATCAAAGCAAGCAACTTGAAGATTCCGATGAACTCCAGCAACAAGTTTGAGATCTATGTCAAACATAGGCCTGTTGTTCCTGACAATTTAAGGTATTGGCAAGTATTTTGGGATGATAATGAGATTAATGCATTTTTGCAAGGTGATGGAAAATTCAAAGACACTCCAATAGAAGGTGAGTATGAGGTTGATGATCAAGAGATGGAAGCAAACCATATGGACATATTGCAGCTAAAGGATAATTTAATTCCTATAGGTCTCATACCTCTAGAGGAGATTTTTGATCAGGATGATGTTGCAAAGAAGCCAAGCTTGGTGCCCACTGAGAAAGGCGTTGAAGATGTGAATCTTGGAACAGCTGACTAGCCCAAGTTTGTGAAATTGTCAAAGGCATTGTCCCCTGAGATAAAGGAGAAGTATGTTAAGTTTCTTTCTGAATTTTCTGATGTGTTTGCATGTGATTATTCAGATTTGAAAGTGTATGATAAGAACATAATCCAACATACTATTCCTATCAAGCCGGATCAAAAGCCATTCAGATAGAAGCTGAGAAGAATCAATCTGAAGCTGTTGCCATCCATCGAAAAAGACATAAACAGGTTGTAAAAAGTAGGTGTCATAGTTCCCATTAGATTTTCTGATTGGATTTCAAATTTGGTCCCGGTGCGTAAGAAGACAGGAGAGATAATATTGTGTATAGATTTTCGGAACTTGAATAAGGCGTCCTTAAAGGATAATTATCCACTTCCGAAAATGGACCATATTATGCAGAGAGTAGTTGGAGCATCCAGGATGTCACTACTTGATGGCTACTTAGGCTACAACCAAATCTTGGTGCATGAGAAGGACCAAGATAAAACTGCCTTCAAAACACTCTGGGGAACCTTTCAGTATGCTAAAATGCCATTCGGACTGAAGAACGCTGAAGCTAATTTCCAGCGTGCAATGTAAATTTCTTTTGAAAATGAAAAAGATGTTTTTATTGTTGTTTATTTGGATTATTTGACAGTGTTTTCAAGATCAGATGATGAGCATTTGCACCATTTGAGAGTTGTTTTTCAGCGTTGCAGAAAGTTTGGGATTTCTCTCAATCCCAAAAAGAGTCTCTTCGCCATGGATGAAGGCAAATTGCTGGGGAATATCATCTCTAAATATGGTATCCACATTGATCCAACTAGAGTGGGGGCAATTCAACTCATAGATCTTCCACGAAATAAGAAAGAGATTCAGGCCTTCAATGGTAAGATGATTTTTTTGCGCAGATTTATACCTAACTTGGCTGAATATTTGAGAGAAATGACCAATATGTTGAAGAAGGAAAACACTGTTAAATGGAGTAAGGAGGCTATCAAGTCATTCAATCTGGTAAAGTTTGCTTTGTCCAATGCCCCAGTTTTGATTAGTCCCGACTATACTCAAGATTTTATCATATTTTCTTTTGCATCGGAGCATACTATGGCTGCTGTTTTAATGCAAAAGAGAGTTGAAGTAGAAAAGACAATTTCCATTTTCAGTAGGACTATTAGAGATGTTTCTTTAAGGTATAATATTATTGAAAAATAGGCATTGGCTCTTATCAAGGCATTGAAGGATTTTAGGGTCTATATTATGCATTCGCATACTATAGCATATGTCCGTAACGTAGCAGTGAAGGATGTGTTGATGCAAACTGATCCAGAAGGTCAAAGAGGTAAATGGATAGCAGCTATGTTGGAGTATGATTTGGAGATCAAGCCCACGAAGTTGATTAAAGGCCAAGGCTTGGCAAAATTGATGGCCCAATAAAATCTGCGTGCCCTGGATATAAACCTCATAACAGCAGTAGCAGAAGATGAAGATGAAGGCTTGATGGTTCCAATTTAAGATTTTTTTTTGCAGTCCCCTTGGTATTCAGATATTTTTTATGTCCTTCAGCATCTGTCACCTCCTACAGGCATGTCTAAGAGTAAAGGTAGATCTCTGAAACTTAAATCTGCAAAATACTGCATTTTAAACAGTGCTCTGTATTGGAAAGATCCAGGAGGCATTCTACTCAATTGTTTGGTTGAAGAAGAAGCCCACAAGGTAATGCATGATTTCCACAGAGGTGATTGTGGTGGTCACTTGTTTTGGAAGACTTAAACTAACAAGGTATTGAGAGCCAGGTATTATTGGCCCACGTTGTTTTCTGATTTATACAAAACAGTGATGAATTGTCATGAATGAAAAATTTTCCAAGGAAAGAAGAAATTGCTTCCACTTCCTTTGAAACCAGTTTCAGTGAACGCGCCCTTTCATCGGTGGGGGCTCGATTTTATAGGAGAAATCCATCCCACGTCCTCAGCACAGCACCGATGGATATTGATAGGGACAGATTACTTTACGAAATGGATCAAGGTCGTCCCAGCAAGGCAAGCGACTGACACAGTAATTATTCAATTTCTTGAATCAAATATTTTATCTCGTTTTGGTTACCCATGTAAAATTGTAACAGATAACGTAGCAGCATTCCGATCCAAGAAGATTGTCGATTTCTATGACAAATATAATATCACGCTGGGCCATTCAACGGGGTATTATCCACAAGGAAACGGCCTGGCAGAGTCATTGAACAAATCAATGATAAATATAATTAAGAAAATGATGGAGGAAAACAAAAGAAATTGGCACCGAAATCTCATCAACGCACTGTGGGCAGACAGAGTTAGCAGTAAGAAATCAATAGGTATGTCACCTTTTGAATTAGTTTATGGAACTGATGTTGTCTTTCCCACATCTCTTACAGTCCCAGTTATGAGATTATTGCAAGAAGTTGGCAGCGAGGACGATGACAATCAGCGAAGGATCAATAAGATGATCCACCTTCAGCAAACAAGAGAAGAAGTGTCACTGAATGCGATTCAGTTTCGGGAGAAGATTAAAAATATCTATGATCGAAAGACCAAAGAAGAAAATTTTTAGCTGGATGATTTAGTGTTGAGATGGGATGCAAGGAATGAGGACAAAGGGAAGCACAGTAAGTTTGACAACTTGTGGAAAGGACCATACAAGATTTCAGCATACAGGGGACATAATGCCTTCTTGCTTTGTGAATGATGGCCGCATTTGAGAGCGTAAATGTAGTTTCTGAAAGTACATCATTAAGCTGAACATTATCTTAAAAGACTTGGACCATGTAGCATTTGTCATCACTATCAGATATACCATGCTGTTTTTTGTTGAGTTTGGTCACATGCACGCCGGTCATCAAGTTTTGGGGCCTTGCGGTGAAGGCTATAAAAACTTGGAGACAGGCATGGTTTTGCTCACCAAGTTTTCACTTCCCAGTCTTGAGTCGTAGTCGCGCCTTGGTATTTGTGCTCGCTTTTCATCATTTTTGACCAAATGGGCGGATACAGTTACTTTGTCTTATGTTCTTGGCACCCAAGGAGCTTGCCTGGTCCCCATTGGAGCCAATGTTAGTGTCAATCTAGTCATACTGCCATCAGTGATCAAAACTGCTCTTTTACATTTGCATATTAGGAGTCCCATACCAATAAATGTGGCCATTCCGCTAGGTCATGGATTCATTGATGGTAGTAATTTTTCATCAATTTTCCCTAATGAGGTACGTGTTGATTCTCCTTTCTATGATATTTGGTCATGAGTCACTTTATCTTTCAAAAATCATGTCATTAGGTCATAGGATGGGTCTCATTAGGTTCTAGGATCTCACCATGGTCAAATTAATGAGTCAAATGTCAATAAATATCAGCAAGTTCATGAAGAAGTCAATAATTTCAAAGTCACAACACCTGGAAGATCAAAGATATATTTTATTCAGTTTGATGTAGTTTTCACCTCAAAACCCTGTTTTGAGGTGAAAACATCATATTTTACCTTTATTATCATTCATTATGTAATTTTATGTCATCATATGTAATAAGTCACATTTCAGAAGTTGTTATCTCCACAAGATCATCATCCTGCCTTCAGAGAAGTTTTCTGTAGCACGTTTAGTGTCAAATCATGTTCCAAGTAGATCCAGCAGAAAGAGCCCGGAAAGAGCTTTCCAACGGTATATTACACTCTTAAAACTGACTTCTGGATTGAAATTTATGCTTAAGTGAAGTAAAAGTCCCCTATATCCTCAAATAACCCCTATTTCCCATTTTCCCTTAAACTTTATGTTTAAATTTTAATTTTTTCCTTATAAAATCCCTTTTTCCTCCCTCCGATTGTAAAATTGCATTATAAAATTATTTAAAACAAATATGCGATTTGTACCTTAACCACTTCCCCACCATACTTGAAACATTATAATATAAATCAAAGGGTTATATCATATAAACCCCGCCGTTCCAAACCACTTCCCCACCATAATTTGTAATAAAACTTTATAATAAAGTTTTATATCTTATAAACCACGCCACCTTAAGTCCCTTTCTATCGCAATTGCAACATTATAATTGCATGCCCCGATTGGCCCATCGCCCAAACCTCCGATGCGATTATATTGAGTGAATCCCGATATATAACTTCCGATGGAAACCTCCTAATTAATCCCGCACCGTCGATTTTCCCCTACCGATCGAACGGCCCATGGTTCATCGCCTCCTCCCAATCGCATCGGTGAATTTTGTTATGTAATGCACCTGCTCCCTCACCCGATTCGGGTTGCGATTGTATTTCCTGGCCCCACCATGTAATATTCTCCGCCCATTCATTACAAAAAGCCCTTTTCCTTTGCAAAACTTATAATTTGTTTATTTTTTTTATTTCAAAAGCCACTTCCCCCAATCGCATCGGAAGTTTTGGTTTCAATCGCCGATTTCAATGGCACCATCGCATAACATATTACCATGTTTCATATATGTTTTGCCTCCGCTCCCCTCCGATTGCCGATTCTAATTGACCCTCGGGCCCACCTCATAAAATTTCGACCTGCTTCATAATAAAAGGGGTTTATTCCTTTGTAAAGTTCAATATTTCATTTATTCCATTTCATAAGGACTTTCCCCTTCAATCACATCAACGAAAGCCTATGCGCTCGCTCTCGAGCCCAATTCCGATTGTGATTACTCTTACGCATTGCATGGCATATTACACAGTTTTGTTATATGTTATATTCCCTCTCCCACCCCTTTCGATTCCGATTACAATGCGGGTCCCGCCTCTTTTCCCTTTGTTCCCTCTAGTCAAAAAATTAGTTTCCCTTCACCGAAAGCATAATTTCATTTCAATTTTATTTCAAACAACATTTTATTGAAAAGTCAGTTTTATTCAAACAAATAATGGAAAGCAAAGCAAACAGTCAGCTGGCCGAGAGCTAAATAAAATAAAGATTTCTATAGCAGCGTAAAGATATGGATTTGCTCCTCAAATTGCCTATTTATCATTCAACAGCAAAATTGTAAATCTGCCCAAGTAAAGCAAATGTAATATTGTTCCTTCTTTAGGGCAGATTGTTAGATTTATTTTCTATGATTAGTTTTCAGTTCCTCAGCTGTTAGAAAAAATCCCTTTTTTCTGTGGATCTATGTTCCCACATTTCAGTGTATTTAATGTAATTGTAAATCATTTGTAAAGTAGTCTGAAGTCTATAATTCAGCAGTAGGGGAATAGTGTGGAAAGAACATTTTGCGCTCCATTGTACAGTTTGACAGGGAATTAATAAGAGATGCAACTTTGATTTGTGGGATCCATGTGGTATGATATTTAGCATTTGTTTCTCTCCTTTGTTTCATATGTAAATTGTTATGTTTCACCTCTCATCCATAAACATTTCCTTTTGAATGCTTTCAAGATAGAAAGTTAGAATCCATTTTATATGCTCTGCCTTGGGGAAATCATTCATACTCTGTGTTTTTTCTTTTGTTTTAAAAGGATCCATTTATTGTGCCCTTCTCAACTCCTCACTAGTCTTTCCATCCCATCTTTATTAAAATTTAATTGCTAAAATTTCCTGCCTACCTTTCCCCATGAAATACCCTGTGTCCTTATTTAATTCCCCAGTTTCATACTGTCCCTTTTATCCCACACATCCTTGAAATTCAATTCATTTTATTAAAACCTTTTTCCCATCATTATACCTAGCCTAATATCATATCATTATTGCACTTTATTTAATATCTATCTTCACGGAGAGAGCCCTCTCCTGTCCTTGTAGGGCTAGCTACAAGGTTGAGCGTGGTTTAGTTGTTACCCTGTTTTTCCCTTTTCAACCTGTGGTCCATTTCGGGTGCTAACAAATTCTACATCCAATGATTTCCTACTCTTGACATTTGAGTAAAGCTATAAGTAGATAAACCAAAAATACAATAAGAAAAATCAGTTTTCTTTTTTCTCCTTTTAAATTTCATAACTACCATTGAATTATTTTAACTATTATTTTATTATTTTTCTTAGGAGGCCCATTTTAGACCTAAAATTTTCCATAATGGTTAAAGCCATATAAGGTTTTACGAGGTTTGGAGGGGTTGGAAATGGAGGATCTAAGTACCAAATTTGGAAATCCTCAACGTGAGTTTAGAAAATCTCAATGTAGCCATTACAAAAATATTGACTACTTCTAGAGGCGGGAATGAGAAAGGTATCTAACTGAATGGATAGAGACTAGGGGGGAAACCTCTAGTTACATGGGTTGAATGTGCAGCAACATAATTTTGTGGAGATAAGATTGGAAAGAGTACTCATGCACCCTGCACACCTAAGAGGTTCTTGGTGTAGTGATGACCTATGATGGGCAATAATATGCCTCAAGCAAGGAGCAGTATTTGTAGACCCCGGGGTTGATATCAACGAGAGTAGGAATATTTTGGTTTCCAACTAATGAGGAAACAGAATTATCAAGGTGAGATTGAAGTTCATATCATAATATGTTAGAGGGTCAATAGTGAAAATATTCTTATTATGATGGAAGCTCATGGTATGGTATATGAACAGACAAAATGCCTTCATGGCATACATGAGACTACGTCCTAACAAGAGATTATAGTCTAGATCAACATCAATAACCTCCACGTTGATCGAGACTTTCTTGTCAGCTAAAATCAAAAGGGAAGTTATGATATAAGTCTTTTCGCTATGAGTGGCGACCATGATATGCATGTAATGTGATTGTGGATGGTAAATGTTTAGGTGATTTAAGATTTCACTAGAACTGGGAAAAAATCATACACGTGAATGCCCCTTCATCAATGATACACCACTAAATTATGGAATTCTTGATGGACACCAGTACTTGGAAGATAATGTACTGTGGGATACAAGGAGAATCTATCTTATTGGCATCAAAGAAAATCATATGATCATCAAAAGGATCCATAATTCCCGAAGTAGAGAGTAGAGAATTTCATTGTGAATGACATGTCTCGAGAACTTTCAACGATGACATGATGGTAGGTGACTATGCCAAGTCATATACAATTCTATAGTTGTGGTAGGTCCAGGTAAGGGCATTAACAAAATTTTGACGTAATGTTCCTTTAGTGATCTTAGGTGGTACCTCAACTATTGGTCGAGGGATCTGTAGGGTGTTGTTTGTTGATGACAGACACTTTGTGGAAAGGGTTAATTGTGTCTCTAGTATATGACCGTATTGACGTGACTGGGTGGACATTTTGACCTTGGTGTAATCCATCATTAGGATTTCATAGGTTACATTCCTATGTTTGTTGGGAGGTGGAACGAGGGGAAAAATTTGGCCATCATGAGTGGCCATGTACCCTTAGATAAGGAAAAGGTTTCAAAGAAAAACCGATTGTGAAGGGGGGAGGAGTTGAGGTAAAAGGTGGTTTATTGTACCTCTTTTAGTAGTCTCTTGGTTTTCCTATAGCCTACACATCTTAGGGAGGAGAGGATACTCATATGTGTAATTAACGCACATATCACAACATGCATAAGGATTATTCATTCAAATAACATTGTTCTTTTTGGCTTGGTTTCCCTGCTATTGATTTGTGGTACTTAAGTTTCCTCCTAGGTTCATATTGGGGTTTTGACCCTAATTGACCAGGTTTCCATGATTTTGGGAATTTGGTTTTCACTTCCCCTTATTCCTTTCTTTGGATTAGGGGCGTTGGTGAAGTTTTTCTAGGCATATATCTAACTCTGCTGAGACGGTGTGTGTTGAGGCATCAAAACTTGAGATGCTAGTGCTAGAGGGGCTAGAGCACTAGGATGTGGGAAGAAATAATAAAGGTTTGTTAATATATTCTAGTAGTGGGTAGATTACATGGTTTCCTAAGAACAAGTTAATGTGGATGGACATAGGCATATGACGTATTGGCACCCCCTTGTGAAGCAACATGAGAAGGATCAGAGAGAGGATAAGTGTATGAGGTATTTCTCTCCCCATGGGGCTAGGTATATCCTATTTTCCCTGGTGGCCATGAAAAATGTTAGTGATATGTAATGGATCCAATATCACCATCAATAGCAAGGGATGCCCTCAATGTTGAATTTTCACCTGGGTAAGGGTGTGGGGCATTATGGATGATATTATATAGATATCCCAATTGGGAATCAATCAGATTGTACTACACGTCCTTTTATATAGCCTCTTCCTCAGTTCTAGGGAATGTTGATGCAACATCCTTGGTGATGGGAGGAAGGATAGGTTTCAAGAACCAGTCCATAAATAATCGGTTGTTAAGTTCTAGAGCTTTGCACAAGCTCCATCATCTACACCACTCCAAAATGTGATCAATTATATGGGTGGTAGAGGTTTGGAAAATGTAATTTAATATATCTATGCCAGTATCATGGAAGATAGGTAGTTGAAATTAGGAAAGGAAAATTTTTGCAATGGTAGCAAACACACAGGGAGCACCATGGGGCTGGTTGATGTAACATTTCACTAAAAAACCAATTAGTGTGCATTGAAATAAATGAATCTAAATTAAATCTTTCGTGATGGATTTGGATGAACTCCACATATGGAATCATTAGATGTGATTGGTATGATCCTCTCCTAGTTTTTCCTCAAAATGTAGGATACTTGAGGGAAGTTTGGTTCACATTACGGGCCATGTTAGATTGTGAAGAAGAGGATCATTAATGAGTTGGTTTAAATTGGGTAGATTCAAATTGGCTATGAGTGGGAGAAATGGTTAAGATAATTTAGTTATGATAGGGGCTTATAAATTGGTTCTAGGGTTATATCCCACATTAGTACTAACATTAACACAAGAATTTCCTCTCCTGTTGGCACCCAAAGTGGGATTGACATTGTTACTAGTGTTAATACCTTCCATGGTAGTGGGTTGGGGTGGGTGGAAATAGAAGAACAAGAGAAAATACAAGAGGAATCAAAATAATTATATCCCAAATGTGGGCTAGAGTGAGGGACCTTGACTTGTTGAGTAGGTGTAAGGGGTTGCCCGCGGGAGACTGAGGGATATGCACTTGCCTTTACTTGAGGTTATGCACCTTGTTACACCAATTTTTGGTCATCTAACCTGGTGACTATTAGATGGACTAAAGTACACCATGTAAGACCAATTTTACTATAATAAAATTGCTTTCGCTATGAGAAATAATTTAACAACCCATACAGTTTATTAAGTTATTTCTAGTCTAAATAGAAAACCCCATGAGGAATAATTAAATAAATCCTTATTTGTTTGAATTTCCTCTAGGGATAATTAACTAAACCACTAGTTAATTAATATTCCTGGTCATATTTAACCCAAAAAAGTAAAATTAATTAGATAAATCATTATTTATCTTATTATTTTCTAGGAAAAATTGTTTAAATCATTATTTAATAATATTATGTGTTAAATTTAACTAAATCATTTATAATAATTGAATAATTCATTATTTATTTAATTATTCTTTAACAAAATTCTTAAAATACTAAATAAATCATTTAGTTATTTATTATTTCTAAATAAATGGATTTGACCAATTTCAAATTCCTTTTCCCTCCAACAAAAATAATAAAATATTCCATGTAAGTTGGATCTAGATTTGGTTAATAATATTTTGATTATGCACCAATATCTAGACTAACTCAATATTTTGTTATAAACAGAAGGGTTTTCCATTCATTAATTACCTTTTGTTACCTTGAGATCACCTTTTGTTCTGACTTTCATCCTCCATCATTGTCATATTTTTTCTACTTTTTCTTGTGAACTCCCTTTGAGTTACATTTTGTCTGGGTTTTCTGCACCATCAAGAGAGAGAGATTTTGGATCTGAAGTGCTGAGGGCATACAAGAAACCATCCCATTGAGGGGGACTCGTAACATATTTCTATGTTCCCTTCCCAGGTGTCATAATACATAAAATTCTTGTCTTATTTATTGGATGTATGGAGCAACTCTTGTTTATTTTTGTTGTTTAATGTCTTTAACTGCATAGATCTAGATTTTTGTAGCATTTATTCTGATCACCTACTACAGATCTAAGGAAATTGACAACCACATTTGATGTTAGGGATGTTTTTTATGCACAGCTAAAGTGATTTTTTTCGTACGCTTGCGATTATAATTCACACTAACACGCCTACTTGTAGAGGCATAGTCGATATTCCTTCGGTAGAAACTTACCCTTCATCTTCTATTATGAAACCAGCTCAAAAATAAAAGAAAAGATAGATCAATGCCTTAGAAATAAGCCACTTCGAGGGAGAAACCTCCTTTACATTACATACATGAACAATTCTTGGATGATACAAATGACAAAACCTCCTTCTATAAATAAGAGTCCATGGGGTCACAATATAATCCTACTAGACCTAAAAATAAGAATGTAAGGGCGCAATAATAACAATATTGGGGTTACAGCGGTAAAACAATAACAACAAGGGGGCTACACTAACAACAATAAGGGACTACACTAGTAATATAGGGACCTAACATGCCCCTCTCCTTCAAAAAAGTGTTGTCCTCAACGCTTGGGTAGCTTTGTGTGCTTCTGTATAAAATTCTCATCCTCCCATGTAGAATCTTCAGTGGGTAAGTTCTTCCACTTGATGAGATACTCTGAAATTGATCGATTTTGTAGCTGTCGAGTTCTTGTTTCCGTGAATTCTTCAGGTTCCAATATGATTTTTCCTTCCTCATCAAGTTCTGGCAATATTGTTTGAACTAGAATTTTTTCACCATAACCTTCTTTAAGCATAAAACATGGAAAATCGGATGCACTCGCGAAGAAGCATGAAGCTTCAATTTGTATGCCATATTACCAATCTTTTGCAACACCTTGTAAGGACCATAGTACTTTGGCGATAATTTATTATCCTTCTTAGCTTTCTTGAGCGACATTTTTTTGTATGGTTTTAGCCGTAAAAATACCGAGTCTCCTACATCAAAACTTCTCTCACTGCGATGTTGATCTAATTTTTGTTTCATTCGATTTTGTGCCAAATTTAGGTTATCCTTTAAGAGTTGGAGAACTTCTTGTTGATGCTCGATGCGATCTTCCACTGCTTGAACCTTAGAATTTTCTCTTAAACATGATGTGATGGACAGTGGATGATATCCATAAAGTGCCATAAATGGGGTCATTTTTGTTGCAGTATGGAAGGAAGTGTTATACCACCATTTAGCAAGAGGTAACCACTTGAATCATTGTGTTTGTTTATCAGATAAAAAGCAACGAAGATATCCTTCCAAAAATTTATTCACTATCTCAGTTTGACCATCGGATTGAGGATGATAAGATGACTATGAGCTAGTTGAGTACCCAAACAAGAAAATAATTTCGTCCAAAAATTTCCAGTAAAAATAGGATCTCTGTCTTTTATAATAATCTTTGGGTTTCCATGTGGTTTTCAATTCTGGCATACTTGGTAATTCTATCAACTACAACCATGATGACACTCTTTCCTTCGGACTTAGGTAAACCTGTGATACAATCCATTGAAATATCCTCCCAACATTGAATTGGAATGGATAAATGTTGTAGAAGACCCAGGGTCTTAATTGTCTCAACTTTATTTTACTGGCAAACTAAACATTCTGCCACAAAATTTTGAATATCAGATTTAAGGCCATCCCAAAAAAAATCTTTCTTCACCATGTGGTAAGTTTTTAAAAATCTTGAGTGTCCTCCTAAAGGAGAAGTGCGCAATTCCAAAAGAATCTTTTTTTTTAGTTGGGAATTCTTACAAAGATATAAGCGATATTTGTACCATAAGGAATCATTTTTCCAACTAAATGTATCAGATGTACTATGATCTTGCTGCAACATTTTAATGAGTTTCCACAATTCTTCATCCTTCTTCCATTCATCCCTTGCTTTGGTTATCCAATCTGGTTGGATAATAGAAATGGCACAAAGAAATGCTTCCACCTCTTCATTATTTCTTGAGAGTGCATATGCAACAACATTTAGCTTCCCTTTTTTGTAGATGCTTTCAAAGTCATAACCCAACATCTTTGTGACCCATTTTTTTGGCTCTTCTAAAGATAGTCTTTGTTCCAAAATTTTTTTAAGACTATAATGATTAGTTTTTACCTTGAAGTGTCTTCCCATTGGGTAAGGTCGCCATTTCTTTAGTGCATGTAGTATTGCTAACATTTCCTTCTCATAAATAGCTTTTTGTAAATACTTTCCTTTGATTGGACGACTTTAAAAAGTAATGGGTCTTCCTTCTTACATTAAAACAACACCAATTCCATTTCTCGAGGCATCTAATTTGACAATAAAGGATTTTGTGAAGTCTAGCGTAGCTAAGACTGGTGCTAGGCACATTGGCTCATTAAGATGTTCAAAGGCCTTAGTTGCTTCATGATTCCATGAAAATGCATCTTTCTTCAATAATTTTGTTAGAGGTGTTGCTATTCTCCCATTATTCTTAAAAAACTTGCGATAATACCTGTTAACCCGAGAAATCCTCACAACTGCTCTATGGTTGTGGGAATTTTCCATTCCTTAATCGCTTTAATTTGTTTAGGGTCTACCTTAACACCCTCATGAGATACAATATGACCCAGATATTCCACCTCTTGTACTCCAAAGAAAAATTTGGATGTTTTTTCATATAATTGTTTCTCCACCAATAGTTTGAGCACCCTGTCAACATGTTGAACATGATCCTTACAAGACCTGTTGTAGATTAGTATATCATTAAAAAATATTAGCACAAATTTTCTAAGGAAGGGTTTGAAACTGGAATTCATCAACCCTTGAAATGTAGAAGGTGCATTGTTAAGGCCAAAAGGCATGACCAACAATTCATAGTGGCCCTCATGAGTTTGAAATGTTGTTTTCGGAATATCTTCAGTCTTCATTATAATTTGATGATATCCTGAACGAAGATCCAACTTGGTAAAATAAATTTCTCTATGTAATTCATCCAATAATTCATCAATCAGAGGAATCCGAAATTTATCTTTAATAGTGAGCTTATTGAGCTCCCTATAATCTGGACACATGCACCATGATCCATCCTTCTTGTGCACCAATACTACTAGAGCATAGAAAGAACTTTGAATAGGTTGAATTATACCAGCCTCTAACATTTTTTCAATCATACGTTCAATTTTTCTCTTTTGGACATAAGGATATCTATAAGGCTTAATGTTTGGAGGAACAATTCCTGGAATCAAATGAATAGCATGATCATGATCACGAATAGGTGGGAGTCCTTTGGGAGTTTCAAACACCTTGGAATGATTGTCCAAGTCTTTTTGGAGATCTAGAGAAATAGATGATTTTGATGTTGGAACTTCTAGTGAGCATAATTGTGCCATTATGCATCGTTGGTCTTTCTTCAGAAGCTTTTTCATGACATTAGAGCTTATTATCTTTCTTGGATTTTTTGCGATACCCCGTAATTCGACTTACTTTCCTTGGAAAAAAAATTCAAGAAAAGTTCTTGAAAATTAAAATCTACCATCCCCAAATATTGTAACCATTTTACTCCTATTACAACATCAATGCCTCCCATTGGAATGGAAAGCATTGGACTATTCAATACATATTCCCCCATGGTTAGCTTGATATTATGGCGTTTTCCAGGGTGATTTATAGTTCCTCCATTTGAAACCATCACTTTACATTCTGGTGCTGGGTATAGGAAACAATTCAATTCCTTGGCTACCTTACAATGAATAAAATTATGGGTACTACCTGAGTCAATCAACACTATTACCTTTTCTTCTTGATATGTCCTTCTATCTTGAGAGTTTGAGGAGTGGTAATTCCCGCCAATGCATTACACGATATGGTCAAACTCATTTATTCTTATTCTAGGGTTGGTTCCTAATGTATATCCTCTTCTTTTGAAGTTTCTTGTTCATTTTCTTCCTCCTCTTAACAATCTATGTAAAAAAATTTCTTCTCAGAACACTTATGACCTTTAGTGTATTTTCTATCACAACTGTAGCCAAGCCCTTTTTCTCTTTTTTCTTCCATTGTTGTGGTGTCAACCTTGTAGGTTGTGGAAGTCTCGGAGTAGCAACACTTCCATCTTTATAGATGTGAGTGGTAGGCTTCCTTGTCACCGTAATTTTATATTCAATTTTTATTGGCAACCTGAATGCCTTCTCCAATGAATCAGGTTCCCAAACGCAAACCTCATGTTGGATGTTATCCTTTAAATTCCCTATGAAGACATCAATCTTGTGTTCCTCTAGAATATCAGTTACCCTTATAATCAAATTTTGAAATTCCTCAATGTAATCCACCACTGAACCCTTTTGTTTGAGATTTATCAATTGGCTAAAAAAAGTGTTGCTCTTTGTATCCTCATAATGTGTTATCATTTCCTCCGTAAAAATTGACCAGGTGACAATTTTTTTATGGGATCAAAGCCATCAATACCATAAAAATGTATTTTGTTCTAAATATAAAGTTGAAATGCGTACCTTTTGTGTGTTTTTCACATTATTGAGATCAAAATATTGCTCCATCTGTAGTATCCATGTTACGGGACCCTTGCCATCAAACTTCCTCATATCGATATTTGGAATATGGTGGGCCTTCCATACAATATTAGAGTTTATGAAATCACGATTAACATTTATTTTGTTCTCGTCATGAGTTTCCTCTACTATATTTTCGCCATAAGGAAACATTTCTTATATCAACTTTGTCAAACCTTCCATGTCTGCTTTTAGATCATTCTCGATGTTTTCCATTTTTTTATCGATCTTAGCTTCCATGTCATCCATCTTAGCTTCCATGCCAGCTTCCATGCCATCCATGCCATTCTTCAAACCATCCATATTAGCTTCCACGTTTTTCTTAAAACCATTCTTCTTAGCTTCCACGCCTTTCTTCAAAACTTCCATTTCATTTTTTCTTGCTCTTTGTGAGAGCGAAATTTGGTGCACTTTCTCTTGTAATTTTGATATGTCATGTTGTAATTCTTCGTCTTCATGAGTCATAGTAGAGCCTTCTGAAGGCTTAGTTGGTGTTGAATTATTTTTAGGGGGGGAATTTTAGAACCCAATACTGATATCTATTCTACAATATGCCCTTGGAATCAATTCAAACTTATTTTTCAAATAAGACTTATGCAATTCAAAAAAAAACAAATACACACATTTTTCTTTCTATGAGGAGCTCGATATTGAAACTGAATTATCTTTGTGATTTCGGATCTTCAATATCTAAAATTCGGTACTGTAGTATGCCTCTGAATCTTCGTTCGAATTCCACAAGTATGACCTGATTTGGATTCTTCAAGGCAAATCTATGCCCAATCTCCCACAATTACCTAATTATGGACTCGTTCAGTAGAGAGAACTTGTACAACGTGCCATGTGTGACTATTTCCTCCTTCAGCTCTGAAATTGATACATAGGAGACTACAGTCTGTGTACTTGCATACAATTTTTACATAATTCCAATCTGATGCTCAGAGAGAGAGTTATGACAATTTTCCCATAGTCACCTCTTTGAGATGAAACTTGGGATCCTGAAAAACCCTGAGTTCCATAGATCATATCTCCAAAAATATTGCAAACCAAGATCTGAAATTTTTACACGAGGTTCCTAAGGATTTTGTCTTCGCGTGATACAAATTTCAGCTTCTAAACCTTCGTAGAAAAAACATCATAGCAAAAAATCCACGATGACCTGTTTGGAGCAATCAAACCCTAGAATCCAAAGCTCTGATACCAAATGTTATGAAACTAGCTCCAAAAATAGAATAAAAGAGAGATCAATGCCTTGGAAATAAGCCACTTCAAGGGGGAAACCTCCTTTACATTACATAAGTGAACAATTCTTAGATGATACAAATGAAAAAACCTCCTTCTATATATAGGAGTCCATGGGGTCACAATATAATCCTAGCCGACCTAACAATAATAATGTAAGGGCACAATAATAACAATATTGGGGTTACAGGGGTACAAAAATAACAATAAGGGGGCTACACTAACAACAATAAGGGACTACACTAGTAATATAGGGACCTAACATCTTCACTACCATTCGATCCCAACTCTTTATTAATGGTTTCCCCTATTTTTTCCTTTCAGCCTGCACATTGTCCCACCACAATGTAACATGGCCTTTCAACCTAGTTACAAACAATTTTACCCTCTTTTTTTCTTCAATCTCCTCATACTCAAAATAATTTTCCAATTCATTAATCCAATCCATCAAGTTCTCCAGTAACATGCTAGCATCATAGGTATACAATTTAGGTTTTTTTCTTGAACTTGAGCTTAACACTGACCTCAATAATTTAACTTACAGAGCTTCAACATAGGTTTTTTCGTTGCTACTTCAGCTTCCTCCTCCAATTCGTTGTCATCTCCGTCCTGAGGGTATTGTTGCCTACTTCCTTCCATGGCCTATAAATAAGCTTGCAACCTCTGTATCTCTTCATGGAGTTCTGCATTAGCTACGAGTCTTCCTCCTTGACCTCATGCCCTCCTTTCTCACATATCCATATCCCTATGTTGTATACCACAACCCAATGTTAGACATGGCTATGATGCCACAAATTGAGGCAACAGAAAAGCAAAAAGGAACCTAAAATTCTGAAACCAAAACTCATAAATTCCTTCAAAATAATACTCAACAGAAAACTTGTAGGCACAACGAAATGATTCCGTAGCACTCTTTCAAAAAACTATACGTGCTATGAAATGATTTTGTAGTGCTCTAAAAAACACTTTGTTTTTGAATTTTGGAAGGTGAAGCGACTCGATCCACTAAAAAATAGATTTCTCCATAGTATAGCTCATCTCCCAACTCAGTGAATGTTCTCCTCCCACCTCTCCTTGTCAACAATTAAACTCTCTCTCAACTAATGGTCCACATTCCAATTAAAAGGGCATGTAATTTCCTACAAAATCACAAATGCGCTATGAAATGATTTGAAGAGTCACCGTAAGTGGAATACACACAATTAATTACAACTCAAAATCGAGTTTTAAAGCATAAGTCATTTCACCAAATGGCCATAATGAATTATTTTGAAACATAAGTAAATGCACACATAATTCGATTAGAAACCCAAGAAGAAAACACAAATTTTATGAATACACACAAATGAAAAAATTTATTATTATTATCCTCAAACTTACATACTCGGAGGCAAGAGAAGAGTTTCTCCTCCTCCCATTTTATGTCCCTTTTATTAACTAACTCAAAAAATGATTCATTTCCTCTTCTCTCCCAAATGAGGGAAGTAAAAAATACACTATGTGAACTAATTATTGCAACAAAAAACAACTCCTAAATTTCTATAATTTTGTACTTACTCCAATCCTACACTTAAAGTAAATACTTAGACTCTAACAAAACAAAAAAATTATTTTCTAGCATTATCATGTGGTCAATCCACCACATTGTTAAGCTTTGCTCTATTTATTCATCTCGAGCTATGTCTAATTCCCCTGCATCAGAGTAGCTGGGAGGATGAAGAAGAGGAGAAGAAGTCGAAATACTTGGAATATTACCTTTTCTTGTCCACATGTGTGAAGTTTCTAAGGCTTGTGAAGTTGTGGAGCTAGAGGAGTCTGAAATTGTAGGGCCGAAATTCTGAGGAGTAGCTGCAGGGCTGAAATTCTAGGACGAAGTTATAGTAGGTCGAAGTTTTGAAGTTGCCTTCTAGAAGGCCTCACTTGGTGCTTGGAAGGGTTGTTGGCTTTGGTATTTGGGTCTTGGAAGTCTCTTTGTAAGAAGATTCTATAGAAGAAGAGAATCATTTTTTATGGGTTTTCCCCTTGGAAGGGGTTTTCCCTTGCTTGGAGGCTATATCTTGTGTACTTTGTCTTGTTGTGATCTTCATTGTTTGGTAATTTCTTGATGAATAAGATCTAATAAAGTGATGAAAGGTCAACACATATCACATGTAATTATATAGTTGAGGAAAATCATCTATAATACTTTAAGTATCCTGATTTTCCAACAGAACAAACTCTCAATGTAGATTAATTTCCAATTATCCTGATATAACAAAAGGATTCATGTGATTGTTCAAAAAGGGTGTACCTTTCATGTGATATGATCAAGTACATATATATTTTAACTTATTGAAAAAATCCTTGATGTCTACTTCATTACTAATCCCTGTTAATTATACTCAGGTCTTTCTTCTCTATCTTTCAAAAGTTGAATCAACCGTTAGTATGGTTCTCATCGAAGAACATAAGACACATATATGGCATATATTTTACTACCTTAGAAAATGTTTTATGGGACCTAATTTTCAATACTCTCACATTGAAAATTTGGCCTTGGAATTTTTATATGTTGTCCAATGTTTGTGACATTACATACTCTTGCTAAATACAATTTTCATCATAGAGTCCAACCACATGTAATAATTTCTTAGTAATCAAATCATTGGGGGGAAAACTAAAACTAGATCATCAACACATAAGAGTTTGATTTGGAAATTTCCACTTCAAAATATAACTCGGAGTTGAAGTCTGATCTACCCCAAACTTCTAAGGAAATTGAGGTTGATGATTCATTTCTAGATCAATCATTATTCTTTATTAACTTGTCTAATACTTGGTATGGAGATGCATTTTTATATAATCAAACTCAATGATTTTAGCTGCAAGTGTCCCTTGATGAGTATCAAAATATATGCCACTAGGCTACATACTATGTTAATATCAATGATAATCTTTATCAATGTGGAGTTATTTCCATCTTCATAAATTGTGTGGTATGCTTTTGTACAATATAGGGGGTCTACACAACAATTTTTGAAAGCAAGTGATGTTTTTCAAACCCATAATGGTGGAGTAGGTTTTTCTATAGGAACAATATCTACAAAAAGGAGGTTAGAAAAACATGAGACACATATATGTCATATCTTCTACTACCTTCGCAAAGGTCTTATGGGACCCAATTTTTGGTACTCTTACATTGAAAAGTTGGCCTTGGTAGTTTTCTATGTTGTCCAATGTTTGTGAATTTTAATTCTTTTGATAAATAAAGTTGTTAGCATAGATTCCAACCCCATGCAATGAATTATAAATCATAAAATCATTGGGCGGGAATACTCGAAATGGATCATCAACACACAAGAGTTCACTTTTAAAATCTAGGAAGTGACAAGTCATGGCCTCACAGTGTTATTGTTTTATATAGCCCAAACTTCTAAGGAAATTGAGGTTGATAATTCATTTCCAGATCAATCATTGTTCCTTACTAGATTTTCTATTCCTCATTATGGAGATGCATTGTTATATTTTCACACTCAATGATTTTAGTTTCAAGTATCTCATGATTGGCATAAAAATATATGCCACCAGGATACATAATATGTTAATATCATTGATACTCTTTATCACTCTGGAGTTATTGTCATCTTCCTAAAATTTTTGGTGTACTCTTGTACACTTTAACGTGTCTACACAACCTTTTTTTAAAGAAAGTGATGTTGTTCAAACTTAGAATAGTGGATGAGTCTTGTGTACATGCATAATACCTAGAAAAAAGAGGCCAGAATAAAGGGAAATCGAGTGATTCAAAGTACAAGGAACAACATGAAGATTCCAAGGAGGGGAAGAATAAATGGAAAGGAGGAAATAATAAGAAGGAAACAACCACATTGTTAGGTCCCTATATTACTAGTATAGTCCCTTATTGTTGTTAGTGTAACCCCCTTATTGTTATTATTGTACCCTTGTAACCCCCATTTTATTATTATTGTGCCCTTAAATTATTAATGTTAGGTCGGCTAGGATTACATTGTGGCCCACTAGGATTATTTTGTGGCCCCATGGACTCCTATATATAGAAGGAGGTTTTGTTCATTTGTATCATCCAAGAATTGTTCATTTATGTAATGTATTGGAGGTTGCCCCCTCGAAGTGGCTCATTTCTAAGGCGTTGATATCTCTTTTCTTCTATTTTTGGAGCTGGTTACACAACATTTGGTATTAGAGGTTTGGATTCTAGGGTTTCGCTGCTCCAAACAGGTCATCGTGGAATTTTCGCCATAAATTTTTTTCTACGAAGTTTCAGAAGCTGAAATTTTTAGGGTGCGAAGCCGAAATCCTGAGGAAGATTTTCTAAAAATTTTAAAGCTTGGTTCGCAATATTTTCGGAGATATGATCTGTGGAAGTTAGGTCTTTTTTCAGGTTCCTAAACAGGTCATCGTGGCATTTGCGCTATAAATTTTTTTCTACGAAGGTTTAGAATCTGAAATTTGTATGGTGCGAAGTTGAAATCCTGAGGAAAGTCTTCAAAAAATTTTAGATCTTGGTTCGCAATTTTTTTGGAGATATGATCTATGGAAGGTAGTTCTTTTTCAGGCTCCTTAATTTCATCTCAAAGAGATGATCGTGGGAAAAGTTCAATAACTCTCTCTCTAGGCATCGGATTGGAGTGCCGTAAAAATTGGTTGCAAGTACACAGATTTTAGTTTCTTGGCTATCAATTTCAGAGACAAAGGACAAAACAGTGACACGTGGCAAGTCATACAAGTTCGCTCTACTGAACCAGTCCATAATTAGGTCATTGTGGGAGATTGGACACAACTTTGTCTTGGAGAATCCAAATCAGGTCAGACTTGTGGCATTCAAAAGAGAATTTAGAGGGCTACTTCAGTGCTGAATTTCAGATATAGAAGAGCTGCAATCACAGAGATAATACAATTTCAATATCGAGCTCCTCAAAAGCAAGTAAAAGGTGTGTATTTTTTTTTCCGAATTGCATAAGTCTTGTTTGAGGAATCAAGTTGAATTGATTGCAAGGGCATATTGTAGAATAGATATCAGTATTGGATTATAAAATGGCCCCAAAAAATAATTCAACACCCATTAAGCCTTTGGAAAGCTCTACTATGACTCATGAAGACGAAGAATTGCAACATGATCTATCAAAATTACAAAAGCAAGTGCAACAAATTTCACTCTCGCAAAGAGCAACAAAAAATGAAATGGAAGTTTTGAAGAAAGGCATGGAAGCTAAGATGGATGGCGTGCAAGCTAATATGGATGGCGTGGAAGCTAAGATGGATGGCATGGAGGCTGGCATGGAATCTAAGATGGATGACATGGAAGCTAAGATCGATGAGAAAATGGAAAACATGAAGAATTTTTTAAAAGCAGACATGGAAGGTTTGACAAAGTTGATACAAGAAAGGTTTCCTAATGGTGAAAAGATAGTAGAAGAACCTCATGATGAGAACAAAATAAATGTTAATTGTGATTTCATAAACTCTAATGTTGGCGGGAAGAACCACCATATTCCAAAGATGGATATGAGGAAGTTTGATGGAAGGGATCCTGTAACATGGATACTACAGATGGAGCAATATTTTGATCTCCATAATGTGCAAAACACACAAAAGGTACGCATTGCAACTTTACATTTAGAACAAAATACATTTGTATGGTATCGATGGCTTTGCTCCCGTAAAAAAATTGTCACTTGGTCAATTTTTACGGAGGAAATGATAGTACATTATGAGGATACAAAGAGGAACACCTTCTTTAGCCAATTGATAAATCTAAAATAAAAGGGTTTAGTGGGGCAGCACATTGAGGACTTCCAAAAATTGAATATAAGGATAACTGATATTCCAGAGGAACACAGGATTGATCTCTTCATAGGCACTCTAAAGGATAACATCCAACATAAAGTTCGTGTTTTGGAGCCTGATTCATTGGAGAAGGCATTCAGGTTGGCAAGAAAAGTTGAATGTAAAATTATGGCGACAAGGAAGCCTACCACTCAATTCTATAAAGAAGGAAGTGTTTCTACTCCTAGATTTCCACAACCTACAAGGTTGACACCACAACAATTGGAAGAAAAAGAGCAAAAGGGCTTTGCTACAGTTGTGATAGCAAATACACTAAAGGTCATAAGTGTGCTAAAAAGAAATTATTTTACATAGATTGTGAAGAAGAAGAAGAAAATGAAAAAGAAGAGGATATACACCAGGAACCAGCCATAGAAGAGGAAGAAATGAATTCGACCATATCATGTAATGCACTGGCAGGAATTACCACTCCTCAAACTCTCAAGATAGCAGGACAGATCAAGAAGAAAAAGGTAATAGTGCTGATTGATTCAGGTAGCACCCATAATTTTATTCATTGTAAGGTAGTCAAGGAATTAAAATGTTTCCTATACCCAGCACTAGAATGTCAAGTGATGGTTGCAAATGGAGGAACTATAAATTGCTCTGGAAAATGCCATAATATCAAGCTAACCATGGGGGAATATGTATTGACTAGTCCAATGCTTTCCATTCCTATGGGAGGTGTCGATGTTGTACTAGGAGTACAATGGTTACAATCTTTGGGGACGGTAGCTTTTAATTTTCAAGAACTTTTCTTGAAATTTTTTTCAGAAGGAAAGGAAGTTGAATTACGGGGTATTGAAGGGAAGCCGAGAAGGATAATAAGCTCTAATGTCATGACAAAGCTTCTAAAGAAAGAACAACGAGGCGTAATTGCACAATTATGCTCACTAGAAGTCCCGACATCAAAATCATCTATTTCTGCAGATCTCCAACAAGTCTTGGACAATCATTCCAAGGTGTTTGAAACTCCCAAAGGACTCCCAGCTATTCATGATCATGATCATGCTATTCATTTGATTCCAGGAAGTGTTCCTCCAAACATCAGGCCTTATAGATATCCTTACTTCCAAAAGAGCGAAATTGAACGTATGATTGCAGAAATGTTAGAGGCGGGTATAATTCAACCTAGTCAAAGTTCTTTCTCTGCTCCTGTAGTATTGGTACACAAGAAGAATGGATCATGGCGAATGTGTCCGGATTATAGGGAGCTCAATAAGCTCACCATTAAAGACAAATTTCCCATTCCTGTGATTGACGAATTATTGGATGAATTACATGGAGCAATTTATTTTACCAAGTTGGATCTTCGTTCAGGATATCATCAAATTAGAATGAAGACCGAAGATATTCCAAAAACAGCATTTCAAACTCATGAAGGTCATTATGAATTTTTGGTCATGCCTTTGGCCTTACCAATGCACCTTCTACATTTCAAGGGTTGATGAATTCCATTTTCAAACCCTTCCTTAGAAAATTTGTGCTAGTATTTTTTGATGATATACTAATCTAGAACAGGTCTTGGAAGGATCATGTTGAACATGTTGACAGGGTGCTCAAACTATTGCAGGAGAAACAATTATATGCAAAAAAATCCAAATGTTTCTTTGGAGTACAAGAGGTGGAATATTCGGGTCATATTGTATCTCACGAGGGTGTTAAAGTAGACCCTAACAAAATTAAAGCCATTAAGGAATGGAAAGTTCCCACAACCATAAAGCAGTTGCGAGGATTTCTCGGGTTAACAGGGTATTATCGCAAGTTTGTTAAGAATTATGGGAGAATAGCAGCACCCCTAACAACATTATTGAAGAAAGATGCATTTTCATGGACTCCTGAAGCAACTAAGGCCTTTGAACATCTTAAAGAGGCAATGTGCCTAGCACCGGTCTTAGCTACGCCAGACTTCACAAAAACCTTTATTGTGGAATGTGATGCCTCAAGAAATGGAATTGGTGCGGTTTTAATGCAGGAAGGAAGACCCATTGCTTTTGAAAGTCGTCCAATCAAAGGAAAGTATTTACAGAAACCTATTTATGAGAAAGAAATGTTAGCAATACTGCATGCACTAAAGAAATGGCGAACTTACCTAATGGGAAGCCACTTCAAGGTAAAAACTGATCATGATAGTCTTAAACACTTTTTGGAACAAATACTATCGTCAGAAGAGCAACAAAAATGGGTCACAAAGATGTTGGGTTATGACTTTGAAATAATCTACAAAAAAAGAAAGCTTAATGTGGTTGCAGATGCACTCTCAAGAAAGAATGAAGAGGTGGAAGCATTGCTTTGTGCCATTTCTATTATCCAACCAGATTGGATAACCGAAGCAAGGGATGAATGGAAGAAGGACAAAGATGTATGGACACTCATTCAAAAGTTGCAGCAAGATCCTAGTACATCCGATACATTTAGTTGGAAAAATGATTCCTTATGGTACAAAGATCGCTTATATCTTTGTAAGAATTCCCAACTAAAACAAAATATTCTTCTGGAATTGCACACTTCTCCTTTAGGAGGACACTCAGGATTTTTAAAAACTTACCACAGGGTGAAGAAATAATTTTTTTGGGATGGCCTTAAATCTGACATTCAAAAGTTTGTGGCAGAATGTTTGGTTTTCCAACAGAATAAAGTGGAAACAATTAAGACCCTGGGACTTCTACAACCTTTATCCATTCCAAGTCAATGTTGGGAGGAGATTTCAATGGATTTTATCATAGCACTACTACATTTGGCGCAAATTCCGACACTTGGTTCCGACGCTTTTGACCAAATGTCGGAAATTTCCCCAACTTTTTTCCATCCCGCCCGAAACCGTCTCTATACCGACGTTTATAGAAAGGTGTCGCAATACCGACACTTAAAAAGTGTCGCCACTGCGACGTTTGGAGGAAGACGTCGCACTGGTGACACTATGTCCCAAAGCGTCGCTATTACGACGACTACAAGTGCGACACAATGTCTAAGTGTTTTAATTGCGACGTTTGGAGACCTTCATTGCAATAGCGACGCCTTTTTCGCCGTCGGTATAACGACACTGATATGCGCGCTAAATGCATATACGAAACTTATATGCACGCTACATAAAAATGATTTTATTTTTTCGTATCCGTGGCAATAGCTAATATCACGCGCGCATCCGCCCTCCGCTCTTGCATAACATCATTCGCCCTGATCAGCTCTTGCATAACAGAATTTGCCCTCAGCATTCGCCCTCAGCGTTCGCCCTCAGCTCTTGCAGAACAGAATTTTCCCTCAGCATTCGCCCTCAGCTCTTGCAGAACAGCATTCATCGTCAGCTCTTGCAAAATGGTAAGTTCTTAGGCCTTCCTCCTATAGTAAGTTTTAAGGTGTCGCAATACCGACACTTAAAAGTGTCGCCACTGCGACGTTTGGAGGAAGACGTCGCACTGGCGACACTATGTCCCAAAGCGTCGCTATTGCGACGACTACAAGTGCGACACAATGTCTAAGTGTCGTAATTGCGACGTTTGGAGACCTTCGTTGCAATAGCGACGCCTTTTTCGCTGTCGGTATAACGACACTGATATGCGCGCTAAATGCATATACGAAACTTATATGCACGCTACATAAAAATGATTTTATTTTTTCGTATCCGTGGCAACAGCTAATATCACGCGCGCATCCGCCCTCCGCTCTTGCATAACAGCATTCGCCCTGATCAGCTCTTGCATAACAGAATTTTCCCTCAGCATTCGCCCTCAGCGTTTGCCCTCAGCTCTTGCAGAACAGAATTTTCCCTCAGCATTCGCCCTCAGCTCTTGCAGAACATCATTCACCGTCAGCTCTTGCAAAATGGTAAGTTCTTAGGCCTTCCTCCTATAGTAGGGTTGACTCTATTTGGGGTTTTTTTGGTCAATTCCATTGGATTGTGTTAGGCTGTAGGGTTCTCTCTAGATGTCAAAAATCAAGATTCAATACCCTCTATTATCTTCATCACCCAATACAACATTTAAATTTTTCCCAAAGAAACGCTTATTAATTTGGCAGCCATTATTTCTCCCTGCTTTAAAAACCCTACATTTAAATGAAAACAAGAATTGCATTTCAACTACAAAAATCTATTAGTGTTCAAATGTACATGTGTGCTACATTAACGTCTGATATCACGCGCGCATTCGCCCTCCGCTCTTGCAGAACAACATTCGCCCTTAGCATTCGCCCTGAGCTCTTGTAGAACAGCATTCGCCCTCAGCTCTTGCAGAACAGCATTCGCCCTCAGCTCTTGCAGAATAGCATTGGCCCTCAGCTCTTGCAAAATGGTAAGTTCTTACTGCAGGCCCTTCCTCCTATAGAGGGTTGACCCTACAGCCTAACCAAATAGCTCCACTTGAGAAAACTTTTCATAATCTTGGGGTTGGATATACTGCAGAGCAAACAATTGTAGTTATCATTCGTGCTCCAATATATTAATATACTTTTTACATTGAACTGAAGAAAGGGAAACAAGCAAATGCTAGCCATCATACAATGCTTTGACATAAGAGTTTTGAGTGACATACTTGAAAAAGAACTCATCGACTGATATTTATAATCATTTGAGTTATTCAAGTTAAACACAATGTCAAGAATCAAGATTCAATACCCTCTATTATCTTCATCACCCAATACAAGATTTACATTTTTCCCAAAGAAACGCTTATTAAATTGGCAGCCATTATTTCTCCCTGCTTTAAAAACCCTACATTTAAATGAAAACAAGCATTGCATTTCAACTACCAAAATATGTTAGTGTTCAAGTGTACATGTGTGCATCACTTGTGTAGGGTATTCCTTTTGCACTTTCACATTATCCAAGAATCTGTGCAGTATAGTTCATATTTTTTGTGATTTAGATTATCTTCAAAAAGGAAAGGTAAATTATTTCCCATGGAAAAAGAAGGTTTTCCCTTTTTACTACTGGAAATGATACAAAAAAGTTCCATTTATACCCGAAACTCCTATGAAACAGGAACCAAATAAAGGCCATGTCCTCAATGGACATCATTTGGCTTTGAAAATGGCCATTGCACCGTGTTGTTTCTTATATTACATCACGATAGTTTCCTAGGTCATTTCTTGTTTCTTGAGATGAAAAACAACCAAAGAAATTGTGAAGATCCTTTCAAGAAATAAATGACCATTTCTCAATCATATCTCAACTATTTTTTATTTTATTCAATGGTTGCTTACTTTGAGAGAAATTTGACACTTTTATAAGGAATATAACATAAAAACACAAAATGGGAAGGAATTGATGATGTAGATGACCTTTAGTTTTTGTCAATTAAGAATTGATAATACACGATGCATGTTCTGTACTACAAACTAGATTCCTTCCTGGAGTTAGGACACAGAGTATTGAATCAAAGTTGTAGTTTCTAACTTCTTGTATTGGTCCATCAATCTTGAAATTCAGACATTGCATGTCTTCATTGCTTCATGTTTGAATAATTTGCATCATATCGTACAATAGGAAATTAGGAATTATGATTATTATTACTTTATGGATCTGTTAAGCTACTTTTAAGTTTGCATGGTTTAGTGTGAAATTATTCTAGTCCCCAAACACATATAATCAAGGAATTATAACGTGATTTCAAACATTAAATATCAACAAAATCGTTTAAAGGATATTGAAAGGAAAAAGGTGATTGAAGATAGAAAGTGCCTTACTTAAATGCTCTAAGGATTTTTCAATAGTTGCTCCAAAAGCTTCACTTCAAGGCCCTTCAAGATCGTCTCCAACAATGCTATACCATCACCTTCAACAATGTTGCTCCAAAAATGTCCTCAAGGTCTTCACAACAAGTTTACTAGAAGTTTCTCCAACAATATATTCAATAAGGTCTTCATTGTCAACTCGTCTCTTGTTTGGGTGCCTTAATGTGCAATGACATGTTTCCATGACTGAATTCAATGCAAGGCATATTTGAAACTCTAACTCTGTCGTCCGGTGTCTTATTAGAAATTATTTCAGTTTTCATTTTGTGTTTTTAAGTTAGATATTGTTTTCAAGTTTTTACATTTATAATTTTATTGCAATGTGGCAGACTGATGAGAGCAGTGCAGGAACAACCCAGAGACGGGATGATCGCGGAAAGAGGCCAGCTGAAGAACATGTAAAGTGCCAGCATTGCTCTATCTTCAGGTATTTTAGTTATTTACATAATTGAAATAATATTAATTTTGTTCAAATATGCAGACACCTAGCCATGGTACGCCCGATGATTCCCTCTTTGAGGAAGAGCTTTCTTCATCCCTATCTCCAGTGTTCTTGTTGCAAAAAAAGGCACGAAATGCAAGGTCGGAATTTAATACTTTGATAGACGCGCCTCAAACACCTGAAACAAAAGAGAAGATAAAACAACTTATGAGCCAGCTAGAAAGATATCAGGTTATAATAAAAAGTCAAAAGGATATTTTTTTTGTTCTGCATGAGATGAATTGTGATAGTTTGATTTTTAATTTTTACATTGACTAAACTAACAAAAAGTTCTTTTGTATGTAGCATTTACTGGCACTTGCTGAAATCGGTGTTGGTGGTAGTGGGACACAAGGGAAAGAGATTGCCCAACAACCCTCTTGTACACCTTCTACTCCTTTAGGTGCCAGGCAAGAAACACACCCTGCCCAAGCGGACACCCAGCCAACCGCTGAACGTGTTGGCAATGATGAGGCTGATATGGCCAACTACATTATTGTGTTTCCTGGAGCTACACGTGTCAGCTCCATAGGGACCATTAATGGCACATTGTTGGTGAACGATGAAGGTGTCCCTATAAAGCATGTACAACTCCCAGGTAAATTTTAATATTTTAACTATTTCATGTACTTTATCTAAAACATATTTATCACGATTTTTATTTTTAAATTAATGATAATATCTTTTTTTTTTTTTTACTCTGTGTAGGAAACAATGAGTTCTATAGGTATCTGGAGAGCCATGCGTTGGTAATTTTTGGCCCAACCATACGCACAGGGTGGAATTCCCAGAGTTCCAACCTGAAAAAAGAACTTCTAGATTATCTAGAAACCCTTTTTGGGGTCGGCATATTTGATAGAACAACGGTGGCTCGGGTTGCCGGCAAATATTTGAAATATACCAGGGACACCTATAGGACGCAATTGCAATTTAACCCTAGATATGAGCGTCCTCTCACAATTCCAGAGAGTGAGTGGAGAGCACTCATCCATGACGGAAAAGAGAAAAGGGCAAAGAAAGAAGGAAAAATACCAACTGGACCCGCAAGGTATTACAACTTTAATTCAATAGCTTTAATTTTCTCATGTCTAAAATAAAAGTGTGCCACGTCATATCTGACTTTAATCTTTTGATGCTAGGTTTCCTGACACCTCAAAGGCAACCAAAGCTAGGATTGAAAAAAAGGGCCATCACAAGCTAGGCCAGGGCGGCTACTTGAATTTGGCCGCAAGAATTGTAATTAAGTAGCTAAACATCTTATAATTAATTGTATCGCCTTCCAACGTTTTTGTAATCCTATCAAATATGATTAAAAATACACATACATATGTAATGTAGGGTGATGAATTCGGAACAGAAACAACAGAGGAAGATAAAAATATCGCTTTCCATTTCGGCTATCAAGCCGTAGTTGAATGTCGCATAAGCTTGGGGCAGGTCCCAAGATCCAGAATGCCTGATAAGGTAAAACATTAACCTTTCAATATGTTTTTTTTCATCCATAAATTTAATGTCTAACAACTTTTTTTAAATCAGGGGAGCAACACTACCGACGACGCAAATAACCCAGTTTTAGAGCCAAATGTAGATGATCCTCACGTGCAACCTGATCATTGTAGTAGGGACCAGGCCGACAATGCTACTATCAGTGAGGGCCATGACGGTAATTAATTTCCACTTATAATTTTTTATAATTATACCTTGATGGTTGTCCTTATAACGTTTTTTGTTTAAATGACAGAGAATGTTTCCCTTGAGGATCTTATCACCAGAGAGGAAGATAGGGCAACAGTCCCAACGACGACAACTCGTGCACCAGGTAAATAATCTCATTGCAATTTTTTTTATTAATATTACCGAACTAGTTCAATGACATTTAAAAAATGACAATTAAAATTTAATATTATCTGTTTTTGTAGGCGATGCCCCGTCACTGGATGAGACCAGACATCGTGACTACGCAACTAGGTCAGTGCCGACAACTGATGCACCAGGTAAATAATCTCATTGCAATTTTTTTTTATTAATATTACCGAACTAGTTCAATGATGTTTAAAAACTGACAATAAAAATTTAATATTATCTGTTTTTGTAGTCGATGCCCCGTCACTGGATGAGACCAGACATCGTGACTACGCAACTAGGTCAGCGCCGACAACTGGTGCACCAGGTAAATAATCTCATTGCAATTTTTTTTATTAATATTACCAAACTAGTTCAATGATATTTAAAAACTGACAATTAAAATTTAATATTATCTATTTTTGTAGGCGATGCCCCGTCACTGGATGAGACCAGACATCGTGACTACCCAACTAGGTCAACGCCGACAACTGGTGCACCAGGTAAATAATCTCATTGCAATTTTTTTTATTAATATTACCGAACTAGTTCAATGATATTTAAAAACTGATAATTAAAATTTAATATTATCTGTTTTTGTAGGCGATGCCCCGTCACTGGATGAGACCAGACATCGTGACTACGCAACTAGGTCAACAGTGCGGGTCGAAAGGCACGAAACAGGAGCAAAGCATGATGATATTGATGATGTAATTAGGAGCTTTAGAAATAGGAAGAAGAAAAAGAAAATTCGATAATGTAAAATATTGTATTATACTTGGAACGTTACCAATGACCATACTTGGAACGTTTTTTGCGTTATATAAAAAACTCATTTATCATACTATTTTTATGTCAAGCATTAATTGCAATGTTTCCTTGCGTACTTTTTGTTGAATTGTTTTTTATTAGTTATTGAATATTTTTTTATGCTCATGAAAGTAAAAAATGAATTATAGATTGGGTATTGGGGAATTGAGAGTGATGTGAGGGTGGGGGGGAGGGGCCATAAGAGCTTCCACCTTCACGTGGTTGGCCCTGTTTAATAGAGAATAATTTATTGGAGCGATTTAATCTTGGAGCAAACCTCCCTCGATCCAGGGTAGCAACAAAAAAGTCACTGTTGACTTAGTTGCTACTCTTTCAGATCGTGGGAGGCTTGTTCCAAGTTCATGCGACTCCAATAAATTGTTCTTGAAATGAAGAGGAGCTTATGCAGGTATGTTTTGACATTTTCAACATATGTTCTAACATTATCATAAGAATTCATCTTAGAGTAAAAAATACTACATCAATTACTTGTATTTATTGTATAGATAATGATGGATTTTAATTGACTTGGCAGTGCAGGTAAAAATCCTCTTGCATCATGAGCAATACAACTTGTCAACCAGGGTCATGTCCAGGATATTTTTGCTTGTGCGCTTGACCAGGTTCGTAATGTCACATTTTGTAAGTTCCTTTACAGTTCATAATTCAATATTAAGCTTGTTCACGATTATTATCTAGGTTTTTTGTATGTGTTTTTTCATCTATTTGATTGTAAGCAACTATGCATGTTTCCTGTTGTTCACTATGATTTCTCCCATTACCACTCCCAGGATGAATCCGAATTTATTGTTACATAGGTTACTTTATTGTTACTATGATTTCTCCATTTACGATTTCATAGGTTACATCATGTAAAGTTGTCAATCTCAGGTTGGTGATGAGCTTTAGTTCTCCAGATTTGGGGCTTTTCTGATATTTTCTCCCTCATGTCATTCCCGCATCACCTCATTGTTTGAGCATGCCAATTGTCTACCACTTGTACCAATTGGCACATGTCAATCTCCGAGTGGTGCCACATTTCACCTATTTTCAGTGAGATTTTAGGGTTTCTCTAACATAGCTTCAGAAATCCGATTCAGTGCCTGCTTGAATATTGTCACATAATACTCATGGTTTGGATTGATGAGCATGTTCTGAATGGCTGGTTGATTCATAAGAACCACCCATATAGTCATCTTGAGATATTTCAGAAGTTTTCTCGGGTTTCCTTTTTCACCGTTTCTAGTGGGTGGGATGGTGTGGGGTGATGCATCAATACTGGTGCTCTTGTAGTAGGGAATTTGTTTTTGGGGATATAAAGGAGTATTTGATGTAGATATCCCATTGGATGCATTCATAGATGGGCACGAGAGGTCTAGAATTTAAATTAAAAATATGAAACCTCTAGCATGGCAACCTGAAGGCTGCGAGAGACACTGGTTAAAGATTGTTTTGTGGTGGCCTTAATATAGTCGTGATTTCTTTCTATTATCTTAATGCAAATATATAGTCCAGTCTCATTAAAATGAGGATTGTGGTTGTATTTCTCTTTGGTTGCTTCTCTCTTAATGCTCCAGAAGTTGCCAAAAGTTGCGATAGTTGTTTAGTTTGCCTGTTACAACTTAAAAGTGGTTTTTAGCAATGGGAGTCATGTTTTTTAAGGTTCATACTAATATGAAGATCTTGTAATTATATATTCAGCATAAGAGAAGATGGCCTCTCCTTTGGGCGGTATGACAACAATTGCCACATCTACCTCATTGGGTAACAATGGAAAAGGGAAGAAGTTGGGTGCAATGTTTGATAATTATGGCAGACAATTGTCTTCTCTTTCAGTTTTTTCACCCATTTCCTTTAATCGCTCAAGCAGAAGAGGGACTCTGAGATTACGCGACAGAGAGAAGGTAGTTAATACAAGAGCTATGGAAAAGGAGTTGTACTTCAACAAGGAGGCTCAGTGACAAAAAAATTGCAGGTCAGAGAAAAAATTATGTTTAAAGGAAGGTCCCCTGCACGTGAAACTTCACTGCGGTGGATCTTTCCTTGTCCACTTATATGAAATTTTAATGTGTTATTTTAATTTTTCATGGAGGGTTGTTATTTTAGATGTGTGCTCCGGTTTTCTTTTTAACGTTGTATTAGTTCCCCCTCTTAAATGTCTTAGATTTGGTTGGCATAATTTGAAAACTCAAAGGTGAAAGGAAACATATTTGTTACCCAGTGGTCTAAAAGGAAAGGGTTATATATCAATAACCAATCAACAATCACGCTCTATATTTCACCACCCAGCCTTACAACAATCACGCTCCAGACTTATGCTAATTATCCGCTAATCGTTTAATTAAACAATTTCATTATACTCCGGCCCCACCTATATATATCAATTGTTAGTATAAATTCTTCGTCGAAGTGTATGAAAAAGAACCACTTTAGCTACGCATAACTAATAGCCCTAACAACAATAATGGCTGCAAAACATCTTCAGATCTGCAATTGGTAGTTAAAGTGCTGCAACAAACAGATCTATAAATGGAAAGACATTAAGCAGTAAAGTAAAGAGTTTGCTCCATGCATCCAACAGACAAGACAAGAACACGATTTTTGAATGAATTTTTATATTACAGGGCACCCGGGAGGAAACAAGAAGGTGTATCCAGATCTCCTCAATGGGATGGGTTCTTTGTAGTCCTCAGCACTTCAGATCTAAGCTTTCTCTCTCTTGTAGATGTAGAAAAACCCAATGTAGAAGGTAGAGCTCAATGGGAGCAAAATGGCAGAAATAAGACCAAGTGTATAGATCCAGAGTGATCTAATATGCAACAAAAGGTGAAGAATGAAGGGGAAAACCCTCCTATTTATAACAAAATATTGGGTCATTCTAGATCTTGGTGCATGATTAAAATAATGTTAACCAAATCTAGATCCACCTTTTATGGAATATTTTATTATATTTGTTGGAGGGAAAGGGTGTTTGACTTGGGTCAAATTCCTTGATTAGTGAAAAATAAATAAATAAATGATTTATTTATCTTTTTAAGGAAGTGGTTGGGATATAATCAAATAAATAATGATTTATTTGATTAATGGTGGTTGATTTGGTCATATTTAACAAGGAATATTATTTAAATAATTATTCCTAGAAAATAATAAGATAACCATGGGTTTATCTCATTAATTTCTTTGTTTTTGGGTTAAACATGACTGGGAATAATAATTAAATTATGGTTTAATTAATTATTCCTTTTGGGGTTTCCTAATTAACATAGTGAAAGCAGTTTTAATTGGGGTAAAACTGGTCTTACATGGTGTACTTGGGTCCATCTAATGATGAAGAGTTAGATGACCAAAAAATGGTGTAACAGATTGCCCCCCAGCGTGCGAGTGTCAGGAGCAAATCGTATGACCGAAGTACGTTGTAAGAAGACAATCACTAGACAACAAAAGGGTATGTCAGAGAGAGAAATAAGAGGTAGATAGTGTGCTGAAGGACTAGACCCTGAGGAGACGAGACTCGCAGGTGCAACAAGTCTCTGTTATGAGAGGGTACCTGTGCTGAAGGCGGCGGGGGAGGCATACCTATGCCCGCCGTGACAAAGTACAAAATAATAGTGTGTCCAGTAAACAAGGGACCGAACCATAGAGTACAGCTGGCATAATCAAGAGCCAGATAAAAATACAATGAAGAGTCTCACATACATGCTGTGCCTGGGATAACAGCCAGGACTAGTACAATATCATCTGAGTACATGAGATAAATACAACCCAAATGCCCCCTGTAAATGGGGAAGGGCTCACAAAATCTGACTGATACATGCAAATCATAGAGGTGCTGCAAGTGGCTAAGGCCAATATCATCAAAAGCTGGAGCGGCATCAAAGGCTGCAATGAAGAGGTCATCTGGGCATGTGGGGGGCTACCTGCAGGGCCACCCCCTCATGAGGGCTGAGACATCTCACACACGCCCGGGAATCATCAAGAGCTGCTGCTGGGTCACTGGACTGTCCAGTATACGAATCTCGATCATGCTGAAAGGAGCTGGAGAAGCAACCAAGTCAAAGGGACGTGAGAAATCCCCCTGCCTGATCCGAGGCACCGAACAAAAGTGGAAGCTGGAACCAAGGTACACCGCCCTCTAGACCTTGCTTCTGGAATAAATGTGCTGAGGTCGACAGAAGGAGGTCCGCCGTAGGTGAGGCAATGAGAGATCCTCAACTAAGGCACGAGAGGAGAGCAATAGAGCGACGGACAGACTGACACTAATGATGATGGTGGAAATGGGAAGGATGGAGTGGCGAATGGACAACTTCCCTTGTTAGAGCATAAAGGGCATGAATGACATGGCAGCGACTGACACAATATCGAAGTGGACAGGGGACAGTGGGACTGAAGGTCATGGGATGCGACACAAGAGAGGAACCAAGCAAAAAGAATGGAGGGCTATAGTAGGGTGTAAAAGGATGCAGGATAGACTCCATGAATGCAATGATGACTCAACTCGGATGCTCTAAGCAAGGGCGACTAGATAATGCTGCCACACAGTAAAGGCCCCAATGGGGGGTCAGAGAAACATGAGTAAAAGGTGGGCACTCATGACGAAAATCAAACACGAACATGGAAAAGTAAGGGGGCGATATGGTGCCCCCAGTACAAGTGTCGTAAGTGAGGAAATTCGATTTTGAATGGAAGTGAGGTAACTGCATGTTGGACGAAGATGGGTCCTGGTGCAGTAGAAAAAATGAAACAACAGATGCTGGCTATCTAAAAGAAAAATAAAACATGCATTTCCGAAGGGAAATGCTAAGGGTAATATTTCTTAAGATAGAGTGCATTGCGAGGGTTAGGAAGGGGATGGCCTTCGAAATCCTCTAAGAGGTATGCCCCCTTTCCAAGGTCCTTACTAATGATGTAAGGTCCTAGCCATAATGAGTCAAACTTCCCATGACCCAGGACATCATGGGCCTGGTCATAGACGAGAAATAGTTCGCCTGCGTGAAAAGTGCGAGGCTGGACTTTTCGGTCATACTGAGCTTTGGTGCGTTTTTTGGCCGCTTCCATGGTTTGTAAGGCAATACGGCAGTCTTCGGAGGCACGCTCAAGCATGATAAGTCGTTGTTCTAGCGGTTGGGTATCAGGGATAAGTTCAACGGCTAGTTGCAGAGAAGGAATTTCACACTCGATCGGTAAAACTGCCTCCTCTCCAAAGACGAGGTGGAAAGGGGTGAACCCGGTGGCGGTTTTGACAGAGGTTCGATAGGCCCATAAGGCAGGAAAGAGCATGAGATGCCAGTTGGTTTTGTGCTTATTCACTGTTCGTTGAAGCATAGTCTTTAGGGTTTTGTTGACTGCTTCGACTTGGCCATTACCTTGGGGGTAATGGGAGGAGGAATATTGGTGCTCAAAACCCAACAGTGAGGATAGCTCACGCCATATCTCATCTTCAAAATGTCTGCCGTGATCAGAGACCAGTTGCTTGGGAACCCCGAAGCGAGCTATAACATGGTTAAAGAAAAAGAGGGCCGCGGTAGCTGCCGTGTTGTTGAACGTTGGCATGGCCTCGGCCCATTTGGTGAAATAGTAGACCGCCACGATGATATACTTGTGGCTACCAGAGGATGGCGGGCGACACTCCATAAAGTCGATGGCCCATTTACAAAAGGGACCAGTGGAAACGACCGGATGGAGGGGAGCTGGTGGAGCTCTCGCCTTTGGGGCGAAATGTTGGCAGTTGGGACAGTGTTTGACTCCCTTAATGCAATCACTGAAGAGGGAAGGCCAAAAATACCCGGCGCGCATTATTTTTTGGGCAGTAGCAAGACCGGAGAGGTGGCCACCGCAAGCGCCGCTATGGCAGGCATTAAGGACTTGCTCAGCTTCAGCGTGTGTAAGGCAACGGCGAAGGACCGTATCAACCCCGCGACGATAGAGGTCGTCACCAATAAGAAGGTATCGGGGGGCTTGGTGTCGGATACGTCGACGAGCCTCACGGTCAAGGTGGAGAGCGAACTTTTGGGTTCGAAAATAAGTAAGAATATCGCCATACCACGGGTCATCGGAAGTAATGGTAAACAGGTGTTCATCAGGAAAATCGTCATTAACGGGAGGGTCTTGCGATCCGGTAGGTAATTCAGAAATAAGCTCAGCGAGGGCTAAGCCTTTCTTACTTTTTGGGGTGACAAATTCAAGGTCGAATTCCTGAAGGATAACGACCCAATGGGCGTACTTCCCAGTAAGTATACGACGACTCAGTAGGAAGGCCATGGGGTTGGAATTTGTCACAACCTTGGTGGAGCGCAGGAGGATATAATGACGAAGTTTTTGGACTGAGAACACGATGGCCAACACTAATTTCTCGTCATAGGAATATGAGACAGGGGGTCCCACAAGGTTCTTACTGACATAGTAGATCACATGCTCGATGCCATGGTCATCCTCTTGGATAAGGACTCCAGCGACCGAATAGGTGGAAGCGGAGATATATAGGATGAAGTCCCGATTAAAGTCAGGAGGGCGAATTAAGGGAGCGGATGTGAGAGCTTGTTTGAGGGCATCGAAAGACTCGTGAGCATGGGTATCCCAAACAAAGGGGATATGGGAGCGTAGGAGTCTAAGGAACCCGTGCGCGGTGGTGGCATAGTCAGGGACGAACCGACGAAGGAAATTAGCTTTGCCTTGGAGGCTTTGGAGCTGGCGGAGGGTACGCGGGATGGGGAGTTCAAGAATGGCTTGAACTTTCAAAGGGTCAAGAGTGATACCGTCCTTAGACACGATGAAGCCTAGGAGGCGGCCGGCAAGAACGCAAAAGACGCATTTCAACGGGTTAAGTCGGATATGATACTTGCGACATCGGAGAAAAATGGTGCGCAAATCGTGTATGTGTTGCGCCCGATGCTTAGAACGTGCCGTGAGGTCGTCTAAGTAGGCAAGGATAATATGAGCTAAGTCATGGAAGCAATAAGACATGGCCCGTTGAAAGGTGGCGCCGGCATTTTTTAGGCCGAAAGGCATGACCCGGTAAGCGAAAGTTCCCCACGGACTAATGAACGCGGTTTTTAGTTGATCAGCAGGACGGATAGCAATTTGGTTGTATCCGGAGAAACCATCCATGAAGGATAGGATCTCATGCCCCGCACACTCGTCAATGATTTGGTCGATGAACGGTGTGGGGAAGTTGTCTTTGGGACAAGCTTTGTTCGGGTCGCGAAAGTCCGTGCAGACACGAATGGTGCCTTGTTTCTTGAGAACATGAACGGGGTTAGAAACCCAAGTGGTGTATTCAATGGGGTAAATGAAACCAGCCTGCTTGAGCTTATCGATTTCGGCTTTAATAGCGTCACGTCGGGAAGGATGAATGGGTCTCATCTTTTGGCGGATTGGTTTGGCGTCAGGCCAGGTGTCGATATGATGCTCGACAATGGCAGGATCGAGTCCGGGCATTTCAGAATAGGACCAGGCGAAGATATCGCGGAATTCTTTGAAAAGCTTGGTGTAAGTTTCAATTTCTTCCGGGGTGCATTGGGCACCCAATGTGATGTATTCTTCGATTCCTGGTGTGGCCGAAATGTTAACTTTGATGGTAGACGAGATATTGGCCATGTTTCCTTCTTCGAAAGCGTCAGGCGCAGGAATGGGGTTTTTGAACCAATCAACTCCATGGGGGATGAAGTCTTTGGTTTCCACAGCGTATTGGTCGTGGGATTGCTGTGGGAGGAAATATGCGCGATGGTGCATATCATCCCAGGGAAAGTCGGGGTCGGTCATGGCTTCCATGATGTCTTCATCAGATTGGAAGATGGGAAAATTGGAGGCAGAAAGGACACCCGATGGAGTAGTGGTGGGGAACGGTTCATCATGAGGAGAAGGGCTCATATGGGCGATATCAACAGATCCAAGGTCGGATGAGAAGCTGAGGGGATCGGTAGGTTGAGTGGCTGGTGAATTAGGTCTCAAGGATGATGACAGATACAAAATGGTGACTGAGGGCTCCGTTGGCTTAAAAGCGGGAGGCGGAATGTGAATGTCCTTTGGTCCGATCGAAGCGGCCTTGAATTGGCGGTACAAGTCCAAGGAGGAATGGTACTCGTCAAGGCGGGGACAGAGGTGGGTGTAATGGCCGTGAAAATCGCACAAGGCACAAGGGTGGTTTGTGCGCAAGTGTTTGAGTTTTGGGAGGGAGCCGGGGATAGTGACATGGACTTCTGGGAGATCAGAGTCGGGGAATGTCTCGTTGACCAGAAGTTTGAGGTGGGGCAATTCAGGACACATGTGAGTGGCGTGACCGACGACATCACACAAAGCGCATCGAATGGCGGGCTTTGGTGGTCGTGGGGGGTCACGGGATGTCGGGGGGGCTGGATCGTTATGGGTTGCCCCCCTGCGGGCTTTGCCTGTCTTCTCGGGAGCCGGCACAACAGGAGAAGGGTCCGGTGGAGGTGCTGGGGGCACAGAGGCTATGGAGGAAGCGAGGGGGATCGGTTGAACCGGTGTCAAAGCCATATAAGGTTTGGGGAGACCAGGGGGGGTGGCGGCCGGGGGGTCAAGGTACCAGACCGGAATGCCCAAGGTCAAGTTAGGGAGAGAGAGGGTGGCCATGACGGGGACAGAAGATACTCCAGGAGGGGGAGCCAAGAAGGGGATCTGTCCAGCAGGGTAATGACCAGGAGGTACGGCTCCGAGATGGGCAAGGCCAGGGGGAACCGAGCCGGGAGGATAAAGAGGTTCGGGGATACCAGCTGTGGGGGGAGGGCCAGAAGGAGGGGGTCCGGCTGGCTGAGATGAATGGCTAGAAGCGGGTCGCGGAGGGCGGGGAGGAGGTTGCGGACTAGCCGAGGCAGGCCGCTTACGGGTGGCCTGAGACGATTGCATCATGCAAACATTCGACAAGCTGGGATCGGTAACAGGAGGGGGGGGGAGGCGAGGAAAAGTACCAAGCAGGGTAGAATCTTTATAGACGCCGAGGGAGACATTGGTCAAGGAATCGACGGTTTGCTGGTTGGCTACGGAAGAGATGGTCGTCTCGGAGGAGGTCTGAGACGGCGGCTCATGATAAGATAGCTGATCAATGGTGACTATCTTCCCATTATGTGGAAAAGACATCTTGCGGAAGACCGCGGATGGGACAACAGACATGGCATAGGTGTAGCTTCGCCCCAATAGCATGTTGTAGTCTAGCGGGGCGTCAATGACTTCGACATCAACGCAAACGGTCTTACCGGCGAGGGTGATGGGACAGTTATGAAACAGGCCCATAGGTTGGGAGGCATGACCGTCCACGCTCGAAGGGTGATCGTGGAAGGGGCCAGCTCAGGGGATCCGAGTTGCTTCCAAACCGAAGCGGACATCACACAGGTGGATGCCCCCTCATCAATTATACACCGGGATACCGTGGCATTCCGGATTTTGACAGGGAGTTGGAAAGCAACGGAAGGAGGAAGAGGGGGATGGTCCGATTGGGTGGCGTCAAAAACAATCATTTGGTTGTCGGCAGGATCGACGGAAGGGGAAGGATCGGAGCGCATCATAAGGATCTGGTAATCAGAGGAACCAGAAATGGACGGGGGAGTGGCTACATGGCTGTCGGGGGGTTGGGTAGCCACGAATCCCTGGTGAAGGACAGGATCAGTGAACACAGCTGGCGGGGTAGTGGCCACATTAGGAGGAGCATTATGGGAGGCGTGTTGTCCGCGCAATGTGGCTTGAGACTCCCACATCTGTCGCATCTGGGGTAAGAGAGGACAATCGTGAGTGGAGTGACCGTAAACACCGCAACACGAACAGGGTTTGTTTGTGCGAAGCGGCCTGTCCGTCCTGGGCGGAATGCCCTGATGCTGGTTGCTAGTGTTAGGGTCCACCCCAGAATTGGGTCCTCGGTTACTGGGGGCAGATGGGTTCTGGTTGCCTCTCTGCCTTCTTTGAGAAGAAGGGGAATTAATCGCACCCTGCTGTGCAAATACTTGCCCTGGAGGGGGTTGTAATTGCTGTTGCGGGTTGTGAGGAGGCAAGGGAGGCGGAAACGCATATGCTGGAGGAGCTGGCGCACCAAGCTGCGGATAAAAGTAAGGGTTGGGTTGGGCGACATTGAGGTAAGCAGGAGGTTGGGCAAAAAGAGGAGGCATGCCGTATCCTGGATACATGTGGCCGGGAGGGGGAAGGGTGCTAGAGGTGCTGGCCCCTCCCTGAGGGAGGCCATGGCTCGTAGGAGGGTGAGCAGATGGGTGGGAAAGAGATCCAAGAATACCGTCGGCGGAATGAGATGCCCCCGGGGCGTTAGCGCCACCGGGCCTGGGGATGTCAGGAAGAACGGTATAAACATAACCAGATTGAGCGTAGATCAGGTCATATTTTAAAGCTATTTGGAGGGCGGCTTCTTTAGATTGAGGAAAGTGAGAGGCGACATCTTTGCCGATGGGAGACGGGAGAGTGCGAAGGAACCAGTCCATGTAAACCCGATCTTCAAAGGGAGGGGCTCGACATAAGCTCCGTCTTCGTCGCCATTCCTGAACATGGGCAGAAAGGCGTGTGGAAGAGGATTGCTTAAATGAAGTCAAGAGCCCCGTACCAGTGTCGTATCGGAGAGGGAGCTGGAAGTACGACAAGAAGGCTTGGGCAAGAGTCTCGAACGTGGTATGGGAGGAAGTGGCCTGTTCGACATACCATTTAGAAGCTTCGCCGGTAAGCGTGCGTTGGAACAAACAAAGACGGATGGAGTCATCGGTAATGGAATTGGAGGAACACCACATGTGGAAAGATCGGACGTGATTGGTTGGATCTTCGCCATTAAGGCCCTCGAACTTAGGGATATCAGAGGGTAGTTTGGTGGGCATAGCGGGCCAGGTAGTATTATGGTGAATTGGGTCGTTAATCAACTGATGGAAATCGGGGAGGCTGAGGCCTGCAATGTACGGCAGCACAGGGGTGGCCGGAGTAGTGGTTGTGACGGTTCCGCTTGAAGTAGGGCCGGCATTGGGGCCGGGAGAACCGCTAGCGTTAGGCCCTGATCCAGACATGGTGAAGGTAAAAGGGGGAGAACCGGAAGGAGAAGGGGGACCCGATGAATCAAGAGAGGAGTCGGAGTGCGGACTCGAAGGTGGACTGGCTCGACGACGACGGTGCGGAGCAGGTCGATCAACCGGAAACTGAGGATGAAGGCCAAGAAGTCTCCGGGAAAGGCGCCTTGGGGGCGCAATGATGACAGGAAGAAGGAAACCGACAAGGGCAGAAAGGGACAGAATCAAGAAGGTCAAGGGCAGATAAGGTGCAGTGACAATTGATTTTAGAGTCTTTGCCAGGTGGTGTAAACCAGGCGCTTCTTCACTTAGGGTCAGTGTGTGGCGTGCGTTAATTTTAATTTTTAAACCCTTTCCGTTGTTTGAGAGCAAGAAAAAGTGTGCGACGTAGCTGAAAATAAACCTACAGAGAACAGAATAAAATGCTGAAATAACAGAAAAATAACAGCTACGTATGCATCTATCTAAACCAAGAAGGTGGGTATCTCACAACTATGCTGAAAAGAAAGGGAAAACTATGGAAACACACACAAAGGAAGCTCGACAGATCTAGGGTCAAAGGGGACAGAGATCTGGAGGATAAAGCTGCAGACAAGGGGTGCAGATCACAGCCAAGAGACAGAGGCAAGGTGGCTGGAAAAAGGGAAATCAGCAAAAAAACCCGGGGGGGGGGGGCAAGGCAGAGGCCTCTAGAAGAAGTCCAAACAAAACGACAAGAGGTGATTTGAAAGGAAAAGAGGCTGATTTCGATGGATCTGAAAGTGAGGTAACAGATCTGGAAAAAGAGGGGGCTGAAGCTCTGAAACCGACGGCTAAAACAGCTGAAACTCTTCCACAAAAAGTGGAGGGTACTAAAGCCCTAAGGGGCTGGGTTCCCACTTAGATGAGTAAAAACAGATCAGATCTTGGTCAAGGCGGGCCGAGACAGAGGCTGGAAGACCCTGGCAGGCCGGCACAGTAACCTGTAAAAATTTCGTAAGAATGTCGGGAAAAAGGCGTCCCGTGCTCGACTTATCTGAAAGGTGGAGGTCGCAGAAACAAAGCAAGGTGCGTCCAAAGCGTGTGTTTTGAGCCAAAAGGCGACCCCCCGTTCCGTTGTTTCTACGCGCATTTTCCGTGCCGGCCCCGCCATGGGGGCCGGGTGTCGCTTACCTCAGGCATAGGGCTTAAACACACCTTAAGTTAGAAATTTTAAGTTTTTAGGGTTTTATGTGAGAAAACTGACATGAAAAGAGAAAAACTAAGCAGCTGAAAAGAAGCCCTAGGCCCTGAAGTAGCTGGATATGCAGGAATATGAAAAACGACAGCGGTCGTAATTTAAAACCCGTGTGGAGTCGCCATTTGTTAGTATGAATTCTTTGTCGAAGCGTACGAAAAAGAACCACTTTAGCTACGCATAACTAATAGCCCTAACAACAATAATGGCGGCAAAACATCTTCAGATCTGCAATTAGTAGTTAAAGTGCTGCAACAAACAGATCTATAAATGGAAAGATATTAAGCAGTGAAGTAAAGAGTTTGCTCCATGCATCCAACAGACAAGACAAGAACACGATTTTGGAATGAATTTTTATATTACAGGGCACCTGGGAGGAAACAAGAAGGTGTATCCAGATCTCCTCAATGGGATGGGTTCTTTGTAGTCCTCAGCACTTCAGATCTAAGCTTTCTCTCTCTCTTGTAGATGTAGAAAACCCAATGTAGAAGGTAGAGCTCAATGGGAGCAAAATGGCAGAAATGAGACCAAGTGTATAGATCCAGAGTGATCTAATATGCAACAAAAGGTGAAGAATGATGGGGAAAAACCTCCTATTTATAACAAAATATTGGGTCTTTCTAGATCTTGGTGCATGATTAAAATAATGTTAATCACATCTAGATCCACCTCTATGGAATATTTTATTATTATTTGTTGGAGGGAAAGGGTGTTTGACTTGGGTCAAATCCCTTGATTAATGAAAAATAAATAAATAAATGATTTATTTATCTTTTTAAGGAAGTGGTTGGGATATAATCAAATAAATAATGATTTATTTGATTAATGGTGGTTGATTTGGTCATATTTAACAAGGAATATTATTTAAATAATTATTCCTAGAAAATAATAAGATAACTATGGGTTTATCTCATTAATTTCTTTGTTTTTGGGTTAAACATGACTGGAAATAATAATTAAATTATGGTTTAATTAATTATTCCTTTTGGGGTTTCCTAATTAACATAGTGAAAGCAGTTTTACTTGGGGTAAAACTGGTCTTACATGGTGTACTTGGGTCCATCTAATGATGAAGAGTTAGATGACCAAAAAATGGTGTAACATCAATAACCAATCAAACACTCGTATCGTACCTGGCTATCCTCCGCACACCTTAGTTAACCTCCGGGCAAGTTCAACGTGCGACCACCGTCCGATGGCCCTTCTCCAAATCAACGACTCTTGGCAATTTCGCTCGGCTTCCAACGTCGGGCTTTAACGTGCGATGGCGCGGGTTAAACGGTGGTTTTCCGGGGGTCACTTCGCCACGTGTCGCTTTCCCTATGGAATCGCTCACGAATAGGAAATACCGCCTACTCCGCAAAAGCGGTGCGATATGGGCAACCCGCTTTTGTGATTCCGCTCGTGGTTTTGGTACAGGCTTGACCATGGGTGCAAGTCTGGTTCCGCTTTCCTTTTGTTTGTTAACTCATGTCCAATCCTCGGGTCAGGTTCCGAAAGCACAACAATCTTGTCTCTTTATTAAGCGGGATTTTTATATTTGAACAGTGTTCACGACCCCGGTTCTCTTGAGTCGAGCCCGCCGGACTTCAAACGGCGATAAACCATAATTCAAACCAAATCCGCGTTCCAAAATAGCCTACTGACGTCGGCCAATTTTGTGACGCGAAAACCAAATGAATTCCGCCCTAATATTTTTCGGGTCCGAAGTTGGCTGGCGTACGGAGGGAGAGTTGTGACGCGAATTTCTTATCAAATTCGCCCTAATCTTTTTCGGTCATTTTCATTGTTCCCCGCCACCCTTTTGACTTTGTAAATAAAACAAATTGCGTATGCGTCATTTTCATTGTTCCGTGCGCTAGCCAGTCTTCCATGCAACAAAATTCAAAAACCAACTGTTAACGCTTGCTGACCGTTACCTTACTGAAGAGAATTGAAGTCGAGTATTTCAGGGTTCTTCTGTCATAACCAGCGCCTGTTTAAACACGTTTCATTTCCCGTAAACAGGTATTTATTCCAATTCCCCGCTAAACTCTCTAAAAAAATTCTGGTTTTAGTTTTAATTCTGCACTAAGGTCTGAAAAGAAGTTCAGTTTGGTCTTTTTCGTTCCCAGAACTGCAATTATATTCCCAAAACTGGTAATTGTGCCCCTTTTCCACAAAACCCCGAAATTCCATTTCTGAATCCACAAGAACCAGAAATGGAAGTTCATGTAGCTCTGAATGTCGTGCCCATCAATGCCCCTCACAAGGACTTGGATTATTTGCCTTTAGCCGATATGGATTTTCAAATTAAGGACTTGCGTCTCCGTGAGAATCCTCTTCGAATATTTTGCCGCTGCAGAGACAATTATTTGAATGGTTCTGACATCATTGGACTTTGGGAATCAAATCTTCCTATGTACCTTCTCCCCTCAGTCCATATTTTTCCTGAGTTAATCCATTATTGCTCCGCAAAGTATGATCCCAACCAACGAGCAGTTTTATCCCCACGTCAAAATGTCCTTTTCCCAATAACTGCTCAATCCATAAATGAAATGCTACAATTCCAACCTGGTCAAGCTCTCACTCCCCTTTCCATGGTTGAATTACTTGAGAAATCTACTAAGTTATCCCATGAAGAGTTAAACCGCCTATGCCAAACCTTTATGTTACCAGAGCATCAGCCTAAATACCCTCCCCCTTATGGTTATCCTTTCTTTACTGATGAGGGTAGAGTTATTTTAGACATGCTATCTTCCATAATGGGCTTCAATACTAGTGAGTGTGTTGATCACTTAACCCTAGTATTGTTATCCATTTTTACCCCTGGACAGCCTCCTGCTGTCAAGTACGATTTTGCATCTTATATTGCTGACAAAATCCATGATCAGTTCATGAGATTTGAGAATGAGAGAGTATTTAAGTATTCTTCTCTCATATATCATCTCATGATTTACTTTCAGTCAGAAAATTTCCCTTTTTATGTTAAGAAACTTGATGCCAAAGGGAATCCTAGGTCAGTCATCTTTTGGTCTGCCATTACTCACAAATCTGATTCTCCTTATTCCTATAATGAGTTTGTCGACCTTTTTGTTCATCCTGCAACTACCTTGTTGACAGGAGTCTCTCCTCCTAGAATTAACAATGAAATCAAGAAAATCCTTCATCTCTCAAAGCATTACAAGATAGGTGACCGGTACCTATATAAAAACTACACAGAGATCAGGATATATGGATGTGAATTATGCCCATTCAAACTGCCCAAGTATGTCCCAATGAGACTCTTTGCATTAGAATATTTCAGGCAGATGAATAATTCAGATATAATTCATTTTTGCAATGCAAAGAAAAAGGCTCAACTCAAGATCAAGAGCCAATTAGGTCCCTTCATTTGTAACTCTAGGGAAGCTGGACAGGAAGCCGAAAGGATTTTAGAAGACCATCTCAGACTACAAAAGAGTTTCTACTGGGTGCCTTATGATCCAAACAACTTTATCTGTGATAGAAGAGTGAAAAATAAACAGTCACCATACATCCATCAAAGAATTCCATAAATAGAACAATATGCTAATATGGATGAATGGACAGAAGGGACATTGGTTGAAAATGATAGTGAGCAGGTCAATGTTGAAAATGTAATGAAAGATCTTGAAAAGATACTTGACCTAGAATCTTTTGGACAGGTGCAGGGATCTTCTTCAGCCAGGACTTTACAACAAAATTTGCAGGAGATTAGTACAATAGCAGTAGAATCTAAAGGAAACGAAAAGGAGCCTGATATACAAATAATTGAAAAATTCATAATGACAGCGCAACCAGAGACTTCTAAAGAACAAGGTCAAGGACAAATTCCTCCTACTCAGATCAGTGAGCCAGAAATTTCTATTTTACAAACTACTCTAAATATAGAAAAGGGAAAAAAGAGAGAGGCTGAAACAACTACTCCTATTGGTGGCTCTTCTGAACAACAAGATGTTAAAAGGCAAAAATTAACTCCCCTTCCAGAAGATGAATCATTTCAGGAAATCCCTGACAGCCAGGGAAGAGAAGACAGTCAGCAAACAGATACAGGTAGTGGGACATCCACTAATTTTCAAAAACAGGGAATACAGAGGCAACAAAGTGCAGAAATATCTTCTTTCAAACCTCCAGTAAAAACTGCCCGGGACATCAAAAGAACATTCACCAATATAAAGGCCAGGAACGATCCACTTAGACTTAAAGTGTACAACCAATATTTGAAGATGGCTCCGAAAAATCAAGAAAGATTGATGTCAACTTATGACATCCAACAGGGTAGGATGTTAATGAGCCATTTGAAGCCCAAGGTGCGGCAGCCTCAGACAGCTGCAGATTACGTTAGGACTAATTTTGAAGTCTTAGTAAAGGATATCCATCCTTTAGATCAAATTGAGCTACACAAGCAAACAAGTGAGATGATTTATTCTACTCTGACGGATAAATCAATGATGACCCATAAGTTGCAGGATTCTTTGGATAATACTAATACACAGTTGCAGCTTGAAAAATCCTCCTCCCAGGCTAAGGATAATAGAATCAAAACTTTAGAGGAAATAATCATTGGTTTGTGTCATAATCCTAAAGATGTGAAATGTATTGAAGCTTTGATCAAGAGAAAAGATGATGATATTGCAGCTCTGAGAAAACAATTAAAGTTACCTGCCTCAAGACATCCACAGACTGCAGAAATCATCAAACAAAAATTCTGAGGAAGAACTAATGGATTTTCTCTTAAAATTGAATGAGCAACTTACTGCAACTGAAAAAGAGCTTGAGAATGCATTAAAAGATAAGCAGGCAAATATTCTAGTATCTACAGTAGGAGTAGTGACAGGTACAGCAACAACAGGTCAGCCAGCAGAATTGTCACAGAGCAACACTGCAAATTTGAACACTGATGAATTAACAAAGTCAATGGAAGATATGAACATTCAGGCCATAGAGCTTCACAAAGCAAAGGAACAATTGGCCACTCTAGAACATAAATATGATCTTTCAGAAATGAGTGTTGCTGATAAAACAAGAGAAGTGAACAAATTAGAAAAAAGAGTCAAAGCATTGGAAAAGGATTTCACATTGGAGAAACCTTTAAAAGAAATAAATGATATTCTTTGGGATAATATCATTCAATCAATAAAGGATGTTTGGCCCTCAATTCAGATAATGGATGAACAGAATAACTTAGTTAAATTGGCTCTGGATGAGATTGAGAGATCAAGAGAAGAGTTGGGAAATATGCCAGAAGAGGCCAATAGACTTATACATTTTTTGAATACTCACACTAAGAATCAACTTGCAGAAATTAGTATTCAGGACAGGACCGGAACAATTCTGGAAATAAAGAAAGTTTTTACTAAAAGAAATCTGGTACATAATTTAGAACAAAGGTGCTCAGATATGCAAGAATAAATCATTGCCTTCAGAGAAAGATTGAATATTTTGTTAAATAGAGGATTGCCCAGTCCTATAGTTGCAGAAGATAAGCTAATGGACCTTGATAGTTATGTTGAAAAATTGGACAAATATGTTGATAATAAAGCTAGTTCTTCAACCAGTTCATCAACAGCAGCATTGCCTACAGGGAAAAACCTTCATGATAGATTGGAGAATTTATTTTATCTTGAGCATGAAGTAAATCATTTGTTCCCAAATCAACCTAATTTCTTCAGATATACTGAGGCTGATGAAACACTAAGAAAGTTGCAAAGGACCAGAGTGCCAGAAGTTCAATGGTGGGAAGAAATGATGAAACTTTTGTAAAAAATTATCCTTACATAAATTTTTGCCTATTTACCACAGTATATCATGATAAAAAGGATAAAAGGATGAACAAAGGTCAAAGAGTATCAGAGCAGTTAAAGAGTATCAGTGAAATGAAATAATCAACATAGAATTACTAAAGAGGAAAGCAACAAGCCAAGATATAGGGCCTGCCTCCAGCACATTCTTAAAAGAAGGAAACAGCACAACATCAGTTATCATTTTTCTTATCTACGAGACCATCTGTCTATATTGTTGTAATGACTTCATGGACTATTTTACTTCATATAATATATTAAAAACAATGTTTTTTCTCTTGTGAAAAAAAAATGATTAATGTTTATCACTCTGCCTTCAAAACTAGCGATGTTGGTCTATGTTGTTGGTTTATTGATATGGTCTGATGGTCTTCCTCACATGATTAGCGTTTTTTCTCTGTTCATGGATTTTAGGTACTTTAATTTGTATTTGGAACAATGGACGTCGGTATTCTATCTGTTGCTTTACTATTCTACATACTGCTATTTCACTTTCTTATAGATGCCTCGGGCATATTTGGATGCTTTCTCAGATTGTCGATAATCTCCATGTGGACCGTTACTGGGTTTTATATCAAGTCCCCGTATGTGACATGGGGTATTTTTCTATCACTGTCTGGGGTGGGACTTCCACTTTTCTGGATGGATATTTGGGTTCCAATCTTCAGATGTGAAAATGTAATGACTTCATGGACCGTTTTACTTCATATAATATATTCAAAACAACGTTTTTTCTCTTGTGAAAAAAAAATGATTAATGTTTATCACTCTGCCTTCAAAACTAGCGATGTCGGTCTATGTTGCTGGTTTATTGATATGGTCTGATGGTCTTTTTATATTTTGGACATATCACACTCCTCACATGATTAGCGTTTTTCTCTGTTCAAGGATTTTGGGTACTTTAATTTGTATTTGGAACAATGGACGTCGGTACTCTATCTGTTGTTTTACTATTCTACATACTGCTATTTCACTGTCTTATAGATGCCTTGGGCATATTAATTTGGATGCTTTCTCAGATTGTCGATAATCTCCATGTGGACCGTTACTGGGTTTTATATCATGTCCCTGTATGTGACATGGGGTATTTTTCTATCATTGTCTGGGGTGGGACTTCCACTTTTCTGGATGGATATTTGGGTTCAAATCTTTAGATGTGAAAATGTAATGACTTCATGTACCGTTTTACTTCATAAAATATATTCAAAACAACATTTTTCCTCTTTTAAAGTTTCATTTTTTTAAAAAAAAAATTGAACTCTCCGTCGCAATTCCGACGTCCTTTAAGCGTCGGAATTGTGACAGTATACAGACGTCGAAAGTGCGACGTCAAAAACGTCGGACCATATTTCGTCGTAATTGTGACAGTTTACAGACGTCGGAAGCGCGACGTCCAAAACGTCGGACCACATTTCGTCGTAATTGTGACAGTTTACAGAAGTCGGAAGAGCGGCGTCAAAAACGTCGGACCACATTTCGTCGTAATTGTGACAGTTTGCAGACGTCGGAAGAGCGACCTCAAAAACGTCGGACCACATTTCGTCGTAATTATGACAGTTTACAGACGTCGGAAGAGAGACGTTTAAAACGTCGGACCACATGTCGTCGGAAGTGCGACAGGTTTTAAAGGTCGGAAGTGCGACGGATTAGGAGACGTCGGAAGAGTGACGCTTGTTTGGAAGTGACGGAAAAGTGTCGATACTGCGACACTTTTTAGTTGTGTCGGAACTGCGACGGTACGGTAAACCACGGTTTGCCCGCCCGCTAACTGTCGCTCCTGCGACGACAATGTGTCGGAATAGCGACGATTTGGCCGTCGGAATTTCCGCCAAATGTTCTAGTGTAGGTTTACCTAAGTCCGAAGGAAAGAGTGTCATCATGGTGGTAGTTGATAGACTTACCAAGTATGCACACTTTTGTGCATTATCTCATCCATTTAAAGCAAGTACAGTTGCTACTACATTTATGGATACAGAATTCAAAAGCTACATGGAAGCCCAAGGGTTATCGTGGGAGCGACATAGATCCCATTTTTTACCGGAAATTTTTGGATGGAGTTATTTTCTTTGTTTGGGTACTCAATTAGCTCAAAGCTCATCTTATCATCCTTAATCCGATGGTCAAAAATGAGATAGTAAATAAATGTTTGGAAGGATATCTTCGTTGTTTTGTATCTGATAAACAAACACAATGGGTCAAGTGGTTACCTCTTGCTGAATGGTGGTATAACACTTCCTTCCATACTGCAGCAAAAATGACCCCATTTATGCAACTTTATGGATATCATCCACCATCCATCACATCATATTTAAGGGAAATTTCGAAGGTTCAAGCAGTGGAAGATCACATCGAGCATCAGCAAGAAGTTCTCCAACTCTTAAACGATAACCTGAATTTGGCACAAAATCGAATGAAACAACAGGCAGATCAACATCGTAGCGAGAGAAGTTTTGATGTAGGAGATTGGGTATTTTTACGGCTACAACCATACAAACAAATGTCCCTCAAGCAAGCAAAGAAGGATAATAAATTATCGCCAAAGTACTATGGTCCCTACAAGGTGTTGCAAAAGATTGGTACTATGGCATACAAATTGGAGCTTCCTGCTTCTTCGCGAGTACATCCAGTTTTCCATGTTTCATGCTTAAAGAAGGTTATAGGAGAAAATCTTCCGGTTCAAACAATATTGCCAGAACTTGATGAGGAAGGAAAAATCATATTGGAACCAGAAGCGGTCATGGAAACAAGAACTCGACAACTACGTAATCGATCAATTTCAGAGTATCTCATCAAGTGGAAGAACTTACCCACTGAAGATTCTACATGGGAGGATGATAATTTTATACAGAAGCACCCAAAGCTACTCAAGTGTTGAGGACAACACTTTTTTGAAGGAGAGGGGCATGTTAGGTCCCTATATTACTAGTATAGTCCCTTATTGTTGTTAGTTTAACCCCCTTATTGTTATTATTGTACCCTTGTAACCCCCATTTTATTATTATTGTGCCCTTAAATTATTAATGTTAGGTCGGCTAGGATTACATTGTGGCCCACTAGGATTATATTGTGGCCCCATGGACTCCTATATATTGAAGGAGGTTTTTTTGATTTGTATCATCCAAGAATTGTTCATTTATGTAATGTATTGGAGGTTGCCCCCTCGAAGTGGCTCATTTCTAAGGCGTTGATATCTCTTTTCTTCTATTTTTGGAGTTGGTTACACAACACACATTACACCAGTTCAAAGATCCTAGCAACCAATGCAACCATTGTGACATTGATGGTCACATAGAGGAGAAATGTTGGAAATTACATCCAAAGTTCAACCCGAATAATTGAAAGAAAGATGCAAGGAAGAAAGACCTCATAGCTACAGATTCAAGAAATTATGTGGGAAGAATCATGGACATGGATGAGGAGATTGTTTATACATCAATGTAAAAGTATGGTTATAAGATGAAATATGTGTAAAACTAACCCTTATAAATAATTAAAAAATAACATTAAAAAAAATTATTACTATGAAAAGATGATAAATATGAAAATGGAAAGGGCAAAATTGAATATTACACATGGTCTCTTCCTCCACAAAAATCTAATGTTTTAATATATGTCCTCTTATCATAGATAATGTTGAAAAATATGATTTCTAGGATTCTAGCGATGATAAGCAAGAAGATAAAAATGAGATATTTGTAAATTCTTTCTTTATTATCCCTTTCCATGTGGTTTCTTGAATTCACAACATTACAAGACGAAATTACAAGGTTTTTTATTCATTCTAAATCCCATAAAAATTTAATTAGACCTTCATTTTTTGAAATTTATAAAGATATATTTTAAAGGTCATGGTGAAATTCATAAGGTAAATTTTATTATTATTATTATTATTAATTTAGTTTCAAAAAAAATTATTTGGGTTGCATTCAATATATGTTTTGATAAAAACTTTTAAAATGGGACATAATTCAATTATAAATTAAGAATAAAATAAAAAGAAGCAAATAAAAACAAAGAAATTGTAGGTAGGCACCTAACGTTTGCATGCAACCCACTTTCCCCATCTATGAATCCCCCATAAAATTGTTCATATAGATCTAAACCCTAGTTTCCAAATATGGTACCTCATCCTATGAATAATTTTATTAAAATTGATTTGGGTGAGGTCCCAAATCTGAATGTCAAGTTTTCTTAGCTAACTATCATGCGGAAATATGCCATTCCTATTTTGTTAGCTAGCCAAGATGTAATGACATGTGCCTAGACTTGCTCTTGTAAGATGTCTATATTTGTTTCCCATTATAATTAACATATTAAAGAGAAACCCACCACTATGCCCATGTGCAGTGTGAAATACTTTTCCTTTGGATTTTATGTTGTCACTAGTAAGAGAATTGTCTTGTTTAGTGAGATTTGTGGGCTCTCAGGTATTATGATCACTAAATTTGTTCATTAGTAAATGAAATGGTAATGGAGTTACAACAATCTAAGAAAGCTATCATTTTTTACCCTACAATCTAATATATACTGCTTTAATCCTCCTCCCATCCACCCTCTCTGGCTCCTATTTGTGTCACCCCACCCATTAGCATCCCTCTCCCTCATCACCAAAATTTCTACCATCTTGAGTTCACCTTCGCTCTAGTCCACGAGCAACCAATTAATGGCAATATGTCAAGAAATTCTAATAAGTTATAAAATAGCAAGGGGAAACATATATTTCTTTTCAACAAGAAAAAAACTAACAAGCTTCTATTAATAAGATGTTTGCATAAACATCATAGTCATGTTTATATATTCCATCCTTCATCTATCATATATAAATGCATACTTGTGTATTTGTGTAATGATTGTCATACTTTGTCTATATATACAACATATTCTATTTTTTTCCTTTTCTATATTCAAAAGTATACCTTTCAGCTATAACAAACATCTAGATCACTTAGTATATCTTTTTTAAGTCAAAATTCCCTCATCCCATGTTTGAGAAAAAAAGAATATTATTCTAATATGTCAATTTACGTCTCAAAATTTTTCCAAACTATGCAACATATATTTTACTAGATCTTTGTAAGGAGTCATTGAAAAATTTATATAAATTGATCTCCCTCGGTAGTTTTGTATCTTAAGAGGCATATATCTTATATAAATAATAGATCCCTTTGCTACTAATGTGACTGATAAGTTCTTCAGAAAATGTGTGATCCCCGAAGAATCATTTTATGGGATCTAAACCTATCTCCACTTTTGTGCCAGATATTATCTCCCAACTTAGGTTTCCTATCAGCCAATGGTTGATTTTCATCATTCTTTTCTAGATATATGAAACCAAATAGGACATCGGGCCCCTTCCTTTAACCATGTTACTAAGGACTTTTTCCTTAGGTATTTTTTTATGATGATCATTTTCCAAATGTTTTTACCATTTAAAGCCCTCCACAAACTCTTTATCAACAATTCCCACCCAAATTTCTCTATGTTTTTAATCCCCCAACCTCCTTCTTCTTTCAACATAGAAATTTCTTCAAGCGTCACAATATGTATCCTTTTATCTTCACCTGTAACTATCCATCATATACCATCATTGAAACAGGTATACATGGCAGTGTTGAAATAAATTTTAAAGTTCCTTCTCCCACAATCACACCTTCTATAGACATTGTTCTAATTGCAACCTAATTTTTCCATCTCACTAAAATTTTTGAGCAAGTACAAGTTGAAGTGATATTTTTACCATCCAATGTCTCAAATGTGGAATCAATCAATAGAGAGTTTGTTGTTTGCTAAAAATATGATACATGTGTACTTGGCTCAGTATTCACCTTCATTATCATTGAGTTTACTATCATATTCTTCTTATATGTTTTTTGTTTTCCTCACTTTGAATGGGTCCTCAACATGGTTGGGGATGTCTTCTATAAGGACATATTGTCAGTGTTAAGTGGTTCAATAATTTAATATTGAAATAGGAATACTATAATATTGGCATTGAATTTAGGTACTATTTTCTTGTTGTGTATTGAAAAACAAATTATATTACGTATTTGAGTATGAAACAAATTCAAAAGATTAGAGTTATATAGAAAATATATATACAGTGCATTAGTTTATAGTTTTGTAGTTTAATTTTTATAGTAATGTTGGTAAAAAATGCATAATATTTATTTGTTATTTTGAAAATAATTTTTTGTCTTTAAGGCATATTTATATTTTGCATCAACTTGATTATTCCACTGTCATTGTGTTAAATTACAGATACATGAAGAGGCTCAAAAGTGGGCACATAAAATTGGCATCAAGGTAGTGTTTTCTTATGAAGGGGTGGGATGCTTATTATTAGATAGGTTTTTGAACTTTTATTTTTAGTAAAATGTCAATATTTGGAGACATTTTTATTTTGAAATGATAGACATTCTGAAGATTTTCTAAATTGATATAAAGTGTCTCTTCAATGGAGGATATCACTTAAGTATAATATTTTAGTTCATTTTTGAAACAACTGAGTAATAATTATTTAGGATTAAAAATTCTAACGGTTTATTTTGTCAGTGTTATTGGGACTAGACTAGTTTCTTAAAATTTACCCCAAAAAACAAGCACTAGATTAGAAATAATAGAAACCTAGAGACAAAAACTAGTTGAAAAAAAATATATAAAGTATTCAAATTCTGATAAGAAATTTTTTTTATACATACATCAAGGGGCATGGAGGAGGGTTTGCATAATGAGAAGGTAGTTTTAGATATGTCGAAACAAATAAAGAAAATATTCCTTTCCATCTTGAGCAAGTGATCGATCTCAGACAACAAAGAAGTTAGCTATTGTAGGTATTATTTGTTGCAAGGATTGTTTGTAACAACATATAAGTGGAAAAAAAGACAACATATGCCCTTCCATCTTGAATAGTTGATATAAGACAAAGAATACATTTCCTATTGTAGGTACCATTTTAGGTAGTATCCATGAAAACATGTTACTAGACTTGAATAGCTGATATTGGTCAAAGAAGACATTGCCTATTGTAGATACTATTTTAGGTAGTATCTGCAATAGCATGTTAGTGGACCTTCTAGTTGTAGAGTTGCTACTTCATTCTCTAAATTCCATGCTACAACTAATCCATTCTCTAAATTCGGCACACAAGGGATTTCAAGTACACCACAACAAGAATTTTATTAATGATATTCACAATGGGATCAAAGGTTAGATTGCATATTTTAAATGTTTATGCTCCCTATGATTCAAAACTATATTTTTGGAACAAGCTAGAAATTTGTGGGACAGTGAGGACTAGGTATCTCATTGTTGCAGGAGATTTAAATCTTACTATCTCCATGTAGGAGATATGGGAGTTGAGAAGTAAATTGGATCCTTTAAGAGGTTATTTTAAGGATATTTTTGGACAAAATCAACTAGTGGATATTCCTCTGGTTCCTCTTCTCCCCACTTGGAGGAATGGGTGTACTGGTCTGGATGATATTTCCATGAGATTGGATAGGTTTTTAGTACATGAGAACTTGTGGGAACAATTTGGAATGATTAAATCATGGGTAAAATCAACTATGTTGTCTGATAATTTCCATATATTTATGTGTTTGTGTCATGAATGTGTTTGGAAGGGTATTCCCTTTAAATTTAATAATTCATGGTTAAAATACAATGATTTTGAGAAGCTTGTTAGGGATACATGGAAAAAAGAGGTATAACATAAAGAGATATCTTGGAGATGTATTTTTTCAGAAAATAAGAGCTATAAAGAGGGAGGTTAGAATCAAGGAAAGACAAAAAAAGAGAAGGAACACAAAAAAACTTGTTGAGATATATCAAGAACTTTATCAAATATCTTCCCCATCAGATCCTGGTTGCTTCTATGTTGAATAGAAACAAAAGGCCATAGATCTGGAAGCTTGAAAGAGAAATATTTTAGCTCAACAAGAAGAGGAATGGAGGCTCAAGATTTGTGCCATTTAGATTTCTATGGGAGATAACAATACAAACAAATTTCAAACTTTTTCCTCTAAGAGAAAAGACTATACTCTTTGGGACCTAGAGGATGAAGTAGGAAGGAAAATATATAAGCTAAAGGATATTCATAAGGAGGTTGTTAGATTTTTTGGGAATTTAAATAAATCCAGGGAAGGGGTGGACATTGATACTCACTTTGGGGCCACCCACTCATATCTATGGATGTTTATTATGGAGGACGATGCCGTTATAAGGAGGTTGATCAATTTTGAAGAATTTGAATTAGTACTAAAGTCCTTTTCCATGGACAAAAGCCTAGGACTAGATGGGTGGACTGTAGAATTATTTTTACATTTTATGGATATCACGGGGTCAGATTTATTCCATTTAGCTGAAGAATCGAGGACTACTCATAGAATTTAAGGGGTTTAAATTCTATTGTTTTTGAATTGATTCCAAAAGTTTATAAGGCTTCTTCTTTTAAGGATTATCAGCCTATACACACAATGTAATATTTCATATAATATGGTTTCGAAGATTATTGTATCTAGGTTAAAATATACTCTATCAAACACATTTCCCTGGAATAATTTGGTATTTTTAAAACATTGTCAAAATTACGATGCATTTTCTATAGTGCAAGAATGCATGCATTCAATAAAGATTGATAAAAATGAGGCATTGTTACTAAACCCAAACTTGATTAAAGCATAGGAATGTGTTGCCATGTTGTTTTTTTAGGATGGTTTTACACAAACTTGGTCTTTCCATGGAGGTTGTCGATTGGATAATGGCTTGCATTCTGTGAACTATGTTGTCTTGATAAATGGTGTGCCATCTAGTATCTTTAAGGCCTCAAAAGGGTTGAGGTTGGGATGCTCTTTATCTCCCCTATTATTTTTTTTGGCTATATAAGGGCTAAGCAGATTGATAATTGAGGGAAAAAATAGCAAATTCTTTTTGGTTTTAAGATTACCTTTTAGGAATTGCTCCCCATTGGAATGGAAATATCTACATCATATCATTTCCATTTTTGGTGATGCAACAGGGCTTCCTATGAGAAACTCAAAATCACTAAACACAACATTGTTTCAGAGATTTCTAATCTTTTTTTTTTTGAGGTGGTTGGTTGGAAATGGGTTTTAAATATCTTGGCTTCCACCTTAGACCAAACAATTATGGAATTAGAGACTGGTGTCGGATGATTCAAAAATTTGAGAGAAAACTTGTTATTTGGTCCCTAAAGTGGCTAAAAATTGGGGGAAGGTTGATATTGGAAGAATTTGTCTTCCATAATATTTCTATATACTGGATGCATCTCTATTTTATGCCTAAATATATCATTAAGTAGATTAATTCTCTAATCTCAAACTTTATCTTGCTAGGTGCTAAAGATGTTAACAAGATACATTTAGTTTTATCGGAGGATATATCTATGAGGAAATACGATGGATACCAGGGTATAAAGAACATTGATAAATTTGGATGGTCGTTCGCTATGAAGAGCTTATGGTAAGCCTTATTTTGAGAAGGAATGTGGCAAAGAATAATGGCATTGAAAAATACTTAAAAAAAAAAAATTATAGGATTGGATTAAGTCTAGGTCATAGGCTCCTAGCAAATTCTCATATATATGGAACAATTTAATGAAGGTTAAACATTGGATATTAAGAAACTTAATGTGGGAGATTGGGTTGGGCACATCAGTGGACATTGGCTTGGATCCTATCAGAGGATTCTCATATAATCATTTTCTGTTATTCCATCTCATAAGGGTCATCCATGATAAAGGTATTTATTTTTTAAATTAGATTCATATTTATACTGATTTGATATTCCATTATATGACTTGGATATGCTCAAGAGACTTGGGACCATTTAGTGAATTTGTTGAGATTTGGGATAGATTTGTGATCAATTTATATCTGGTTGATATCAGTTTTTCGCAAAAGGATGACTACTTTACATGGAATGGAAAATAATTTTAGGTCCAAATAATTGTTAAGGAGGCCTATAGGTATATAAAAAAATCAGATTAGAGTTTTGGGGAAAGGTGGTGGTTCAGGAAGGTATGGAAATGGGACTTCCCCCAAAGACTCAAATGTTTTGGGTGGTTGGTTTGGTAGACCAAGATATTAACTTAGGTAAATTTATGAAGGAGAGGTTTTATAGGCCTTGGTAGATGTGTAATGTGTAAGGATGATAATGAGGATGTTTCTCACCTTTTCCACAAGTGTCCCTTTGCAGTTTCAATTTGGATCGGTGTTTCAAAAATTTCAAACATCAATGCACGGTGAGATTCAACAAACAATGGAAGCATGTATGAAGGATTATAAGAAGGAATACAAACAATTTAGAAAACTTCCTTTTTATATTTTTTGGGGCATATGGAGGAGAAAGAACCCACATATATTTGAAAAAATCCCACTAGAAATTAGTAGAATTTGCATAAAATTATGTGCATATTTAATGAGATTGGGCCTATGACACATAAGATAAAACATTGATGCTTTCAAGAATTATAGATTTGGAATAGATATATCGTGGGAATTTTTGGCACAGTGAGGCATGTATTTGGCCAATATCATCATTTATGTTGGAACAACAGTACATGTACAAATACTTGAGCAACGATTATTACTCTTTGGGGATTTTTATATTGTACGAAATGGTTATCCATAGAGACACTGAATTCTATAGGGATTGAAAATTTACTATCAATTGGGAAAATGAAAGGTCTACCTTCGTTCCTCCAATGCTCATAAATTGAATGAATAGAATCAAAGAGTTGATTGGACATCTTAGTGGGGTGAATTTTACTCATATATACATGTAATTGAATAGCATCAACTAATACACTCTCAAAGAAGGGACAAAAATATCCATTGGGGGAGATCAACTTCATTGCATATAGTAATGGAAAATTTCAAATGACTGGAAAAATTTAGCTTACTTGATGACCACTCTTATTTGATTTTGATCTACTAGATTTTATGTTTAAATATCAAATTATACACTTTTTACATGTTATATATTTATGTTTTTTGTGAAACTACTATAGGGACAGATTTCTGAAATCTAGTATATGTGATATCTATTATGTTACAGTCTATATATATTTTTAGATATTAATTTAAAACCAAACTACAAGACAAATAAGTTTAATGCACATACCATATGATATCCAATGACTTTAATACATATTTAAAATTTGGTTTCAAGAAAAACTAACCTTGATCCATCTTAACTACCAATATATTCAGTGTTGAGAGGAATTAAATCCCTTGAGGTGCAAATAGTTTTTAGAGTGCAAAACTTGAAAAAAGGTTTATACCCATGGCATTTTCTCCCATTGATATAGAGCTACTACAGATTTAGATTGGTTCAAACTATAGGTGACCATACCAAAAACTTTAAATGGTCATCATTATTTATCTATATATGTTTTTATACTAGCCTAGATCCATCTTAAACCCGGATCTATAAAGTGTCCAGAGGGAACAAAACTCTTTTCACTTTAAAAGAGGTTTGCATCTCAAGAGATTTGATCTCTCTCTGAGTTGGATAGATTTGGGGTTAAGATTAGATCTCTCTCTCGGCTTGATAGATCCGAGGTTAAGATGGATCTAGTTATTAATTATAATTATAATTATAAATATAACTGTAATTATTAATTTCATGTTTTTCATTTTATTTTATTAGTTTTATTTTTATTTTATTTTTATCTAGTCAAAATGGAGTTAAGTTTACTTATGAACCTCAAATATAAAGAAATTTTTTAATAAAAAGTGGACCGGGTGAGAAAAACTTGGATAAAATATAATATTATAGTATTATATTTTACCCAATATTTATTACTATTTCCACCTAGTAAAAAGTGGCCATGGGTGGGGCGAATAACTAATTAAAATGTAATATTAAATTACATTTTACGAAATATTTATCATCACCCCCAACCTAAATATCACATTTTACTCAATATTTCCCCTCACCCGTGCTAATTTTATAGTTGAGTTTGTTTACTTTTAAACATCATATAAATAAAAATTACAATAAAAAGTGGATGAAGGTAGGCATAAATATGATATAAAATGTAATAATTACATTTTACCTAATATTTCTCTCAATTCCTCCCCTCACCCCAGCTCACTTTCATAGTTAAGCTTATTCATTTCTAAACTTACCATCCTAGATTTATCAATGCTATATTTCTATAGCACATTATTACACATAAATTAAGAGTATAATACATATATTATATTAAAGTGATTATTAAAGAAGCTATTAGAATGAAGAAGCAACTATTCTTTTGTACTTTGTGCAATCTTGTTTAACCTTACTCTTCTTAAAAACACCTCGTTGAATCACCCAATAGCCTCCAGGAAACTTCAAAGCTTCATCTTAAGATATCCATAAAAATGTTTTACCTTTACAGACTACATGGATTCAAAGTTGTCATTTTCTACAGCGAATTATATATCTCAATATAACATCAAACTAAGATGGATCTAGGCTAGTTTAATTTCTTCCTTAAATAGGTTATATTCCACATGAATATCATGGGTCAATACCATAGTTCTTAATACCATGGGTCATTTTTATTTATTTTTTATTATTAATTTTTATAGGGTTATTTTTATTTTTTATTATTATTTTATTTTCATCCTCACTTGGAGAGCACCTCTTAGTTCAATAAAAAATGAGTAATTTTATTAAAAAATAAATAAAAAATATTATATTGTATTTTAAAATAAAACTTTTATATTATTATATTCAAGATATAGAGTCCTAATGTGATAGCCGCATTTACTACTAACTAGTTCTTAACTAGTTAAATGACTTTTAATATTGTTTAAGGAAAAAACACTAAGACAATTAATATTTTGCTGGAAAAGTATTTTCCTTATTTTTAATTATGAATAATAAAATTGGTTATGGAAAGTAAAAGTGAAAAGGGTGTTGGTAAATGTTTTCCAAGAACTGAAAAGGTGGTTGGAAATTTTTGAACAGTTACCTGCTCCTATGGGGATAAGAGATTCATCCCAATGAGGAATGGGGGTTCTGTTCTGGAGGGAAGGAAGAGTGAAGAATTTTCTTGAGCTGGTAGAGACCAGTGGAAAACACTCAGTAAATTCCTTCTAGCGCTGACTACACTTGGAGTCTTGAGATCACAGCAGAAAATCTACTGTCAACCCGTACCTTTTTAGGAGTGGAGCATGGGGGAAAGAAGAGGACATAATAGCCTCTCTTGAAGGTTGGGTGGACACCAACAGCCCGTACCTTTTTAGGAGTGGAGCATGGGGGAAAGAAGAGGACATAATAGCCTCTCTTGAAGGTTGGGTGGACACCAACAGCCAGCCACAATTTATAGATAAGTGACTATCTAATTTATTATTATGTAGATAGTGACTGACCACTTTATCTATTAATCGACTAGTGAATATTACTAAGTTTTATTTACATGAAACCTATTATTTAATTTCAGGAGAAAGTTTGTCATTTTCTTGGAATCTATATTATGTTGGAAGAATAGTAAGATAATGTAAATAATTAACTCATCAAATAGTTACAGCGTTCTTTTTATTACTACTATACAATATATAAACCTGTGTAAGTTACAAATTTGTTGTGGTTGTTCTAAGAAAGAATACAAACAGTAGATTTACTATCTATAAGCTGGATAAATGATAAATTGTATTACTATATTCTTTACAGGATTTAACATTCTGATATAATGCTTTTCAAAGAAAAGTAGTATTAAACTAAATCTAAGTACAAGAAAACTGAGTTTATAGTTACTGTGAAAATAAACATGGAAACCAGAATTACTAACAATTTCATGTGGGATGAGCCACTGGTACTGGGTACGGAGTAAAAATCCAATCCCGATATGCATCACTATTCCCTATCATTTCTATACTCGGACTGAAGCATAGGCGGTCCGGTCACCATGGAAACCCTGGGAATCTTTTTAACTAGAGGACTGTTCTAGTAATCTTTAAAAGAAAGAGAGTAAATACTGGAAAGGAGAGTTAAGTAATAACTAGTACAGTTAAACCAAAAACCGAGTATAATCTCTAAGATTGAGAAAATAAACACGAAAGTGAAAGAACAATAATATAAGTTAAATGCGAAAGAGGAATAAAAACAAAGATAAACCCTTCTTAATTGACAGACCTCCCATTTGCAAGAAGAATTAACATTAAGTCACACTGTCTAATTCGTAAGATACATTTATCTAGATAATAATACTTGAGAAAAGAAAAGAATTTTATTTCAGTAACTATCTCCATCCGAAGTAAGTCAAGTACAGAGCTTATGTACTAAAGGAACGTAAACAAAAGATTCATATACATATAACATTTAAATGTAATCACTCGGAACATAAGGTATACACAAAAAAAAACTAAACAGGTCTAACCCCTATAGGAAAGAACTATTAATACCATTACAGTAGAAGGATCTATTCCAAAATATAATATATTACAACCTAGAACTAATGAATACAGTTTGATAATTAAATCCTCAAATTTCGCATAGAATGAAAGACATCGGTTAAGAGGCAAATTCCTTCAGTGTACCTAGAAGGAGAAGTAAATTACATTAGCAGGAATCCAAAGAAGGCCCAACAAAATGACATGCAAATCTTGGGAGCAGAGGACTCTGCCATCAAGGTCGAGAATACTAACCTGTAGGTATCAAAGCAATGAAGCGATTACCGCCAAGAAGAGTGTTAAATATTTAACCATAAAACCAGATAAGGAAAGACAATGTACTAAGAAAAATGAGAGAGAGGTTAACCTAGTAAAGAGGTTCTCTCATTCCTCCAACTCAACAAAATTGTACAGCATGTTAACATAGAAAAACCCATGAACTCAATAAATTAAACCAGTAAAGTGAAATAATTTCCGCTTACAGTGAAAAAAAGTGAAGAATCGAATTAACGTGATTGGGAAGGGTTAATTCTTACCTGACTTTGCATATGAAGAGTGTGCAGAAACTCGAGGAGATGGCCATGGAAGAATGAATACCATTACCCTTGGTCAAGCTTCATTACCCTTTGTAGCAGAGACTCTTCTCCACTGCGCAGCAAGTTAGCTGGGTGATACAACCCCCTCAAGCTCATGGTAAAACAAGTTGAACAAATCATGGCCATCTCTGTAGTGACAAAGCCCCAGAACATGGGTAGTAAGACTTGCAGCATGCCACGAAGCTATACCTCAGAGCCAAAGGAGCTTCTCCACGAAGACAAGGAATGAAATGACGAAGTGGGTTATGGTTGGGCGTGAATATTCAGGACTTCTCCCACTGAAAACGTGGACCGTTGATCCACAAGGAGATCGACAGTGCAAAATCTAGCAGGGTACCATTGAAACCCACACATCTTAAATACCGATCCTACAGCTGTTGTGTGGATTAAATGCCAATTCAGTGAGAGAAACAGAAATTTTAATTTTGGCTATTTCACTCTCCAAACTGAAAGGAAACTGACTCTTTGAAAGGTTCGATTCTGTTTTTTTGCTCACTATTTTATTGGCAGAATCAACTTGTTGATTCTCATTATGCACAATGTTTGAAGTTGTTTTATCAGGAGCATTAGCTACAATGCTAGTGCTGCTAGTTTCTTGACTTGGTTTAATAGTATTTTGGATGTCTTTTTCTTTTTTTTGCCAGAGCTCTCAGCTGTTGATTTGTTACTTTCAACAATCACTTTAGGAGTCTTTTAAGGTCTTTTCTTAATGGTGATTTCAGAGGCTTTTGTTTTGGGAGTATCTATGTTCTTTTTTCTTCTAAGATCATATTGTTCTTGGACCTGCATGATGGCATTTTCAAATCCTAACCTATAGTCTTCAGATTCCAACCCTTCCTCATCCCAATATGAGTATCAGGTCTGGTTATCCTCTATAGAAAAGGTGTGATCTTGATTATCCACCTCCACATTGTTTATGGTATTTCCGTCTGACTCTTCTATTATTCCCTCATCTTCATCAAGGAAATTTTCTTGGAATGGAGGTATGACTTGTTGATCAAAGTCTCTTTGTCTATTTGGGGGATTGTTTCTCCTAAAATTTTGGTTCTGGTTTTGATTTTGGTTTCTGCTTTGATTATTGACTTGGATAACCATTTTCCCCATAATTCTTTCCATCCTCTCCATGTTTTTGGCTAGGCTATCATATTTGGAATCAGATGAAGAAGCTGCGGTGTCATCCCTGTAGGTTACCTTCTTTTCATCCCTCATTCTAGCTCTTTTTTCAATCAAGTTTTCTTCTACACTCACTGCTCCTTTCTTCATGTCTTCTAATGTGTTATAATCTCTCTCCCTTAACTAATAGGCCATATCACCATCAAAATCCTTCAGGGTATTTCACTAAGGCCATTCCTTGGGGAGGTTTCATGTGAGGTGGAAGAGCATTGTAAATACTGTTAAATCTACTAAAATAGTCAAGGACACTCTCTCCCTAATTTCTCTTAAGGTTCTTGTATTCTACTAGTATTTGGAGAGGTTTGCCTTTGAATTCCAATTCATTTATGAAGGTTTTATGTAAAGAGGGAAGATCATGGATATTATTAGGAGGGAGGCCCTTAAACCACTTCTTCACTTCTCCTCCTAAACTCTGAGCAAAGATTCACATTTTGATTGTGTCATCTTCTATCTCCATATAGTCAAAGGCATCTTCCATCCTATCTACATGGTGTTGAGCTGTGGTAGACTCTTTTCCAGTGAAATGTGGGATTTTAGACTGATAATCATTAGGTAGAGGAGCCAAAGGCTGTGGTAACACTAGAGGGGCATACCATGCTGCCATGATGGTGTTTTGTGGAGGTAAAGTTTGGGCTTGAGCAGCAGGTATATGAATGACCAAAATGCTAGGACCAACACCAAACTGTCGAGCAGATCTAGGCTGAGAGAGATCCAAGTTATGGATGAAATGCATATCAGGAGGTGTTGATGGAGGTATTTCTCTATCCCTAATGTTTTGACCACTATGTGGTGATGATATTCGAGGCTCAAAGTCTGTCTGTTCTATAGCACTGAATCACTGAGTTCTTGGTAAATTAATTGATAAGTCTAAGTCAATTTGAGTGTTTGATAGAGATGTGAATTTTTCTGATGCTGAATTAGCTCTATTAATGTGTCTGACAATAGTTGGATCCATATACGTATAGGGCTTCCTAAGAATACTCTCAGGGTTGTCAACTACCTCAAGTGGTTTTGGATTAGGATAAGCTCTAGTGTGGATTGTTCTTGAAGACAGTATGTTAAGTCTCAACGAAGAAAGTTAGCCAAGTATGATAGTCTTTAAGAGGAAAACTATCTTCAAACCAAGAAGCTTAATCCTATGTGTTTCTTTTAATATGGATGATGTTGTAATGTAACTGGTCTCCCAGTGGAGTCTTGTGAAAACAAGGATAATCAACAAGCCTACTGATCATCAGTGAAGTCTTATGGTCATTCAGGAACTGTGGAGTTGCCAGGTGGAGGGTTTAAAGTGTTTCAATGAATTTTTATTGTCCACCACAGTGATTTACTACCAAACCAAGGCTACTATGGTCTTCTTTGAGTTCTTAGATATGTTTTAAGGGGTGTTTTACTCAAAGCGTTCCCCAGTGGAGTCACCATTATCTTTTGGTTCCTATGATTTGGCATATTTGGCAATACCAAATGATAAGACAACATCAAACCACTTTGGGATCTCAGGATCTAGCCCTCCTGGATCCAGAGAGGGATCTCTCTATAAGGACAAAGAAATGTATATCTTTGAGGTTCAATTTAAGGTATTAGGCCAATTATAGGGCACAAGGGTTGTTGCTTTTTTTTTTTTTTGTTAGGTTGGGAAACATGAAAGAAGGGTTCAATATAAGGCAAAGAAGTGAGTAAAGAAGGATTTTAGCAATGGGGTCATAAAAGGGTTTACTTGCAATTCAATATCCAAGGCTTTCAAATGGGCTAGTCATCTAAATCATAGGATCTTTAGAGATGATAGCATGGGATGAAATGATAAGGAAATGAAGGTGCATGAAAAGGAAACCTTCCCAGGTGACCACTTAGGAGCAAATCTAGGGACAGGGCATGCCTTAACTGTCTATGATCAAACTCCTAATGAGGCTAACTCTTTGGATAATAGAAAACATTCAAGATGGACACAAAGTGAAGCCTAAGATCAAAGAAAGACTTTTAACCTTCTCTGCTTTTAACATTCAACTTAAGGGATCTTAGAAAGGCAAACTTTTGGAAAAGGAACCTAGTGAGACAGAAATAACTCTAAATCTCCTAGTTTCCCAATTCTTTCAGTTAAAACCAGACAAGAACATCTAAAAACAGACTCTGAATCCATACATCAACAAGCATGGATAAAACCCACTACTATATTGGTTAAATTATCTTGAATTTGTTCTTAGATTACACACTTAGCATAAAACATCAAAGATAAGAAGAGCAGGTAGCATTAGGGTACTTTACAGCAGTATATCCTAAGTTAGATTACTGATTCTTATCATAGAAATGAAATGTGATGCATAACAGAGGGGAAAACAACAAAAGATAGAACACTTCACCACTGATTTAGATCAGGATCCAATGAACATGCTTTTCATATTGAAGAGAAACACCAGTCACATACATCATTGTCCAACAGCTTGAGTTAGTCTGAAATCATCTCCCTACCTATTTTACAACTATTATACACAGAACTCTATCTCAGTGAAAAGAGCTTACCATCCACGATTAACCAACCAACAACATGTATTTCTCATGAGTTCTTATAGCTGAAAGTGTGGTAGTAGAGGTAGATAGAACTTTAAAGGATTCATTAAAATAGAGGAAGAGGAGTGTTTGAGGCCCATTTTGTTTTAATATCCCGTATTGACTTTCAGTACTCTTTGGGTGGATTAGTAGTCTTCGACAGGCTGATAATAACTTCAAAGGTATGTTCTTGAAGTACTTTCTGGTAGTTGGTACTCTTTTTGTACACTGGGACAAGTAAGGCAAACAAATGACTTTCAGGCCTTCCATACTGTGTAACTAATGATCTGGAAATCTTAGGACTTCTGTCAGGGTGGTGATCTTCTCAGGAACTTGATGGAGAATAAAAACACTATGGGAACTTCTCCTTTCCTGGGAAAGAACATTCTGCTGATGTGAAACATTGATATGGCTTGTTTCATGTGCTTTAGGCCTTATTAGGCCTCTGGATCATTTTTAAGGTCTTCAATCTGTATCTTCGTCCTTTAAACACTGGATTAAAGCATTTAATCTTCAATAATGAGCTTTTAATCCCTTCAAAATGTCACTGATACTCTTTGCCACTTCACTTCTGTCTTGTCTGTGGATACACAGGTTTTATTGGCGCTGAAGGCTCATGAGAAGGTTTCACATTGGTCCTTTAAGGAAATAATTTGTTTAAAACCTTCCCAGGTGTTTTCCCTGCAATATTCGGTTCTGAAAAAATGGACATTCTGTGCCCTGTATTACCCTGTCTGTGATGGTGAGACAGAGTGAATTTTACAGTCTGTAACCCTGTAAAAACACAATAAACATGTTATAAAAATCCCTGGGAGTGGAGGAGGATTGCTCTGAAGGGCCGAGGAAACGGTGTCGCAGCAATGGAAATGGTGGAAGCAGTGGAAAAATGGCTGAAAATTGTTGCGAAATGGAAGAAAACTGGCCTGGTGAAATTCTGGTGCAAGGATGGTTCCGGACCATTGGATTAGATTAGACAGTGGCAATCGACGGTTGAGATTCATTAGTGTGTGAGGTTAGACTGAATTAGACGAACACAAATAACTTTTAGTGTTAAACACAAAAGTTTAATTTTCGGGCGAATACAAAGGAAGAAGGGTAAAATGAAGGATATCGGGGGCCTTTGGTGGTGGGACCAGGAGGGCGGAGGGAGATTGAACACGGAACGTTGGATCACTGGAGGAGATCAACAGTGGAGATCTTCCGATGAAATCATTTGGAAGCTCCGATGAAAGAAATATTGATGGGAATGCGATTTAATATGAGTCGTCGATCTAGATCATATCAAAGGTCAAGATCTTCATATGGAGATTTCGGGGGAAAAGGGGAAGAGGTGGTTTTAGCGGAAAAACTGCTGGTTTCGTGCAACTCTGAAGCGGTTTGAAAATTTTCCAAAAAAACACAATATACCTCGATGCCTAACACGTGTCCCCCCTAAAACGGCTTTCATCGCGTAAATTTGAACCATTAAACCTCGGACGTAGAAATCACACGATATGAATTCTCAGCCATTGGATGAAAGGAAGAGAGATCTGATGGTGGGGATGAGAGCGTGAAATGGAAAGATGCATGAGCGATAAAGTGGTAAGGGCTAACGGCAAGTTAAATCCTGACCGTTGGATCTGTAGAATGGACGACCAAGATTGGATCGAGGATCGGTAGAATAGTGGAACGAGGAGAGGGGAAGGCGGAGTGCGATGCAATCTGGACTATCAAATCTGGTGGAATGGATGGCGGAGATTTAATCGCATCAGAGAAAGGTAGGGGGCCAAAAATCCGCGGTTCTTTGATTTTTCGATTTGCGATTTGGCGCGGACGTTGGATCGTTAAAGAGATCAACGGTCGAGATTTGATCGGAAGGGAAAATGATGGAGGGCACAGGGGCGGAGCGTGATTAAATCTGGGTCGTTGCTTCTTGTGGATTCAACGGTCTAGATTAAATCGGCGGAGCGATGATGGCTCTGTGAACAAAGGCGCAAACAAATCCTGACCGTTGGTTCTTGTGGATTCAACAGCCAAGATTAAATCAGGGATTCGGCCATCGGGGAAAAAGAAAAGTGGGGGCGTTGGGTTAGCGCGATCCGATTTTGCACTAGCCATCGGATCTGGAAAGGGATCAACGGTCCATACACCATCGGTGGGGTAATGAAAAGAGGTGATGGGCACAGTGAGATGTTAGCGCTGGTCGTTAGATCTGTAAAGATCGACGGTTAATATTGCAGCAGAGGTCGATAGAACAAAAGTTCATCGCATCGGAAAAATAGAAGGAACAAAGGTAAAAGGTGATAGGGAAAGTTATAATTGCGATTAGCGCCACGGGTCTTAGCACCTAGTCCTGGGCATGGATCATATGCGGGAAAAGGGGCTAAGGCTAGGCCGAAAGGAGCTCAAGGCCTCAATGAAAAAAAGGGTTTTTTAAGCCAAAATCAGTATTTTTTAAGGAATTTCTTGGCTTTCGGTAAAGGGGAAAAAGGTGTTTTAAACCAATAAAAGGGATTTTTAGAGGTTTAGGGGGATTTTGGAGGTTTTTAGAGGAAAAAAGGGAGTTTAAAAGATGAAAGGAGGGTTAATGAAAATGAAGGGAAATTAGTGAAAATGGGAAATTACAGAGGCCTTTTGAAGCATTATTTTTCACAAAACAGCAGGGTTCTTCAATGGAAACAGAAATGAGGGTATTTTAAAGGATAGAAGACACATGGAGGCTTCAAGAATGATGGGTTTTCAGAGGAAATGTATCTCTTGAAGACTCAGAAACATATTTAGCCACCTTTTTGCTTGACAAAATTTTATAGGTGGCTAACAGTGGCTCCACATGGGGATGGCATCTTATTGAAGGTGTCAAGAATCTCATAGAATAGTCTTTTGCAAGTAGGCCAGATGCCTGATCTTTAACCATATTTTTCTTCTTTGATCAACTGCTACAAACATGATGGATATTAAGTCAGCTAAAAATATTCTCCCAAAAAATCTACCTACCCATCCTATAGTCCTTCTTCATATTAAGGTGCATTTAGACTTGCAGACCTTCTTCATCATTTTTTTTTTTTTGAAAGCAAAAAGCACTAATCTAATTCTACCCTTATCCCTCCATGAGACCAGATTAGACAATTGGCCTCATAACTTCTCTACCTACACTAATATCTGCTAGGATTAAACTGTCTAGCATATTTCATTCTCTACATTCTACAACAGAATTTGAAAAACAATCAAACCAGGATTAGATTGTCTAGTTCGCTGTGGGTTCATGGCATAAAAGACAGCTGCACATGAACTTAACTTTGCAGGAAATTGAAACCAAAATGTGAAGGCTTGAAATTGTGAAACTTTAGAGCATCCTTCTTTTTCTTGTGAATCAAATTTTGAGCTTGTTAGAGTCACTTTTCTTCTTCATTTCAGCTCTGGTTTTGAGCTTGTTAGAGCTAATTATTTTTCTTTCTTTTCTGGTCCAGGTTTTTGGCATATTAGAACTAGATTTCCACTCTTTTTGGCTCAGGTTTTGAGCTGATTTGAGACATTCTTCTTCTTTTTCTTTATGTTTTTCTCTGTTTTTTTTTAAACAAAACACAACAATCGTATTTACAATGGAGGTGAAAAATTTAAACTCTGAACTTTAGCAGTAGTAATGTTTGAGCATCTTGTCATTGACGGGACCCCCAAATAGATCTGTGCCATCTAATTCTTGCAGAAAAAGGGCATTGGGACCAATGGTGGATTGGATGATGAAAGGACCTTGCCACAAACTGTCAAATTTGCAATGCTTACCCTTGTCCTCTCTCCTAGAGTCCCACTTAAGTACCATGTCTCCAATTTTGAAATCACAAGCTTTTATTCTTTTATCAAACAATTTTTTGATGTTTTCTTTCACTTTCTGAGCTCTGTTGTAGACCTCTTCCCTTGTTTTCTGGAGATGGATAGTTTGATTGATCCTCCTTACCATGCTGTCTACTTTTGACTGTATTTCTTGGACCAATTTTATCACTGGTACCCCTAGGCTGGTAGGGAACACTGCGTCTGCCCCATATACAAGCTGATATGGAGACATCCCAATGGACTTCTTTTTTGTCAATTTGTCAGTCCATAGAGCACGCACCAACTTATTATGCCATGATTTTTTGTTCTCTTCAAGCTTCTTCTTGATGATGGTCACCAAAATTTTATTTGATGATTCTGCTAGCCCATTACCCTGAGGATAATAAGTAGTAGAATGACCAAGTGCAATCTGATACCTGTGACAAAAACCAATAATATTTTTGGAACTAAAAGCAATAGCATTATCAGTGATAATCTTCCTAGGGCAGCCAAATCTAGATAGGATGTGGTCCTCCAGTAATTATATGATGACAAAATCTGTGAAATTCCTAGTAGGGATGGCCTCTATCCATTTTGTGAAATAGTCTGTGGCTGTGAGAATCCATTTGTGTTGGGCAGATGAAGCAGGATGGATTTTCCCTATGAAATCTAGGCCCCACTGTTGAAAAGGAGCTTCAACAGTGATAGGTTGTAATGGTAAAGGGAGGTGTTTTCTTTTGCCCTAAAAAATTTGGCACTTATGGCAAGCAACTATCATTTTATGTACATCTTGGAAAAGGGCGGGCTAGTAATAGCTAGCTCTAAGGATTTTGTTAGTAGTGGTTTTCCAGTATAGGTCGCCTCCACACTCTCCCTCATGGAACTCATGTTTGACCCTCTCTGCATCAACTTCGAGCAAACATTTAAGAAACAAACCATTTTCATTTTTCCAGTATAAAAATTCGTTTAAAATGCAATAATTTCTAGCTTTTAACTTTAGAAACCTTGCCTTTTTCTTTGATAAATCAGGAGGAGCATTAAGATTTGTAAGCACATACAAGATGTCGGCATACCAAGGTGAGTTTTGGAATTGTTCTTCAAGAGTAGGAGCAGGCAGTCCTTCATGTTCATCCAAGGCATCTACCATGTTTATTTCAAGGGCTTGTAAGTTAGATTCAGCCATTAACTGTGCTAAGCCCTAACATTTGATAAGTTTTGTGGGTTTGATCTCCAAATCATACTCTAATATCACTGCAATCCATTTACGTCTTTTTCCATCTGGATCTTGTAACAAAATATCTTTCACCAATATTTTAGGCACATAAGCAATGATGTGAGAATGCAAAATATACACATTGAAATATTTTAAGGCCTTTACCAAAGCATAAGCCTGTTTTTCCATTATATTATATTTCAAGGGAGCATCTCTTAGTGCCTTTCTAAAGAAACAATTGGTTGCCCTTGGCATTCTGGGTATTTCTGCAACAAGACTGCAGCCACGGTATGCTCTGATGCGAAGGTATGCTCGGGTAAGGGAAAGTTTTACCAGTTTGAAGGATTTTTTGGCCTCTAGAGTCCATTTAACTCCTACTTCTTTCTTAAGAATTCTTGTCATATTTCTCAGGAGTTCTCCTAGGTTGGGAATAAACCTCCTCAAGAAGTTAATTTTCCCAATAAAGGACTGCAATTCTTTTATGTTTCTTCGGTGGCTAATCTGCAGTATTCCCTCAACTCTTTTTGGGTCTATTTTAATCCCCTTTTCTGATATAATATGGCCCATAAGCTTACCTTCTTGGAGGCCAAATACGGTCTTTTTTGGATTTAAAGATATCCCAAACCTCCTGCGCTTTTCAAAGACCTTTCTTAGATGTTTAAGGTGCTCTTCATCAGTTTTTGAATAAACTGTTATGTCATCAAGATAAATTACAATGAAGTTCCCTATATCCTCTGAAAATGCTATGTCTATAACTCTTTGGAAGGTTGCACCAACGTTCATTAGTCCAAAAGGAATTTTCACGTACATGAAAGTGCCCCATGGAGTGGTGAAAGATGTTTTTAGTTGATCTTTTGGGAGTACTAAGACTGGGTTATACCCTGGAAAACCATCTAACAGAGAAATCCTCTTTGCATCAACTACCCTTTATAGGATGTGTTCCATTTTGGGTAAAGGGTAATTGTCCTTTAGGGAGGCTCTATTAAGGTTTCTAAAATCAATGCACAGTCTGATTTCTCCTGTCTTTTTCCTTACAACTACAAGGTTAGAAACCCAATCAAAAAACCTTACAGGCACTATGATTCTTGCCTCATACATTTTCTTGATTTCCTTTTCCACTAGAGGCAGTTGTATTGGGTTAATTCTACGCAGTTTTTGTCTAAAGGGTTTTTGGTTTTCTTTCAATGGGATCTTATGCTGGATAATATTCGTGTCATAGGCTTTTAAGTCCTCATAGCTCCAAGCAAACACATCAAAAAACTCTTTAAATAAAGCAATGTATTTCTTTTTGATGTGCGCTGGCAAAGTTTTGGCTAATTTAATCATCTTAGGCTTACCTTTGCTGCCTATATTGCATTCTTCAACATCTAATTCAGTGTGTTCTATAGTGGGTTTCTTTGCCACATCATTAAATTCAAAAAGGTCCTCTAAGGGTGCTAATCCTCTGGGTATGTTCTTATCTTTGGACTGCAGCACCTCAATGTCTTCTTTATCTATTTTCATGTATCCTTCAGTTTGTTTTTCAAATCCTTCATTCAACATGTTTATTTCCGCATTGGGGAATGGTTTTTCTTCATTTGGAGGCTCTTTATATACATAGTTTTCATCGGATTTAGAGTCTGAATCAGGTAACTCAAACTCATTCCTGCAGAGCAAGAAATCCTCTATCTCTTTGTCACCCTCAAAGACCTGCCAATATTTCTCGTTGTCTGGCACTGCTGGTCTATATTTTGAATAATGATCCGTTTATCACTAGGTATTCTCTGATATGAACTAGCAGCGCAGGCCAATCCATTTGCGATAATTTTCTGGTCCCTATGGATAAACACAAGCTCGTATTCTATAAATGCTTTCAACAGATCCATGGCATCATTTTGGTATGCCCTTAATCTAGGATTCTTCGCAGTGTACTCTCCATTTACTTGTTTGATGACTAACTCAAAGTCTCCATGTATAACTATCCTTTGGGCTCCTATTCTTTTCAACAGATTCAATCCTAGGATGAGAGCCTCACACTCTGCAATGTTGTTTGTACATTTAAAACCTAGCTTGAAGGCATGACTCTCAACACAGTTGCTTTCGGTATTGTGCAACCATACTCCAGCTCATGCATTCTTTCTAGTGCAAGACCCATCAAATTGCATTCTCCATAAGGGATTGTTTGCGGACTTATCATCATTTTCATCCCTAATGTTATGTTCGCCCTTATGTAATATTCTAAGGTCTACACTATGCTGTGTAATGTTTTGTCCTTAAGGATTTGCATGGAGTTTAGAGTGATGAGTAATCTGTTGTTTGTAGTGTTGGTTTTTTTCACTCTTCTCTTTTGATTCAGTACATTGTTCTAAAGTTTCTCTCTCATTTTCGTCTCAATCCAGAGCTTCCATTGTGTTAAGATCTGTGGGCTCTACTCTGTTGTTTAGATTTCTGTCTTCTAGTTCTGGCTCATCCATAAGTTCATCATTTTAAATGATAAAAGAGTCCAAATCTGTATGGACAGAGTATAGAGGTGAATTTTCAGGTTTCTCAGGGCTGCTAACCATAAAATTCATGTGTGCCTCTCTATATAGTCTTCTAAGCTGGCTAAAGACAGGGATTGTGGCATATGTCATGTCCATTTGCATTGTACCTTGCAGCTTGGCACCCCATGACCTCGACAACAACATGCCATACTTAGGAGGTACATCTACCACTACAACATCCATTACCATGCACTGGGCTGGGATTTCACACAAAGATATTTGATTAGGCCAAGGAACTTCACTCTACTGTAGTCAAAAGAATATAAATCCTTATAAGGTCTGGTTATCTCTAGGCCTAACTTCTCCATAATCACTTTTGGCATAAGGTTGTGTGAGCCCCAGAATCATGCATGGCATTATGCAAGATCTTGTCATGGATATTGAGGTTGACATAAAAAGGAGGTACTACCCCTTCCTGAAATTTCCCTTCAACTTTTGGGCCAAACAAAAGAGCTGGTTGATCATCATTTAAATTGACAGTATCACTATTTTCTCCTAATTTTAAAGGTTTCAAAATTTGACCTTTATATATATCTTGGGTAGCCAACTCAGTGAGAGGAACAGAAATTTTAATTTTGGCTATTTCACTCTCCAAATTGAAAGGAAACTGACTCTTTGAAACTTTTGATTCTGTTTTGTTGCTCACTGTTTTATTGGCAGAATCAGCTTGCTGATTCTCATTATGTACAATGTTTGAAGTTGTTTTATCAAAAGCATTAGCTACAATGCTAGTGCTGCTAGTTTCTTGACTTGGTTTACTAGTAGTTTGGATGTCTTTTTCTTTGTTTTTTCCAGAGCTCTCAACTACTGATTTGTTACTTTAAGCTGTCACTTTAGGAGTCTTTTCAGGTCTTTTCTTAATGGTGATTTCAGAGGCTTTTGGTTTGGGAGTATCTATGTTATTTTTTCTTCTGAGATCATATTTTTCTCGGACCTGCATGATGGCATTTTCAGATCCTAACCTATAGTCTTCAGATTCTAACCCTTCCTCATCCCAATGTGAGTATAAGGTCTAGTTATCCTCTATAGAAAAGGTGTGATCTTGATTATCCACCTCCACCATGTTTATGGTAGTTCCCTCTGACTCTTCTATTATTCCCTCGTCTTCATCAAGGAAATTTTCTTGGAATGAAGTTATGACTTGTTGATCAGAGTCTCTTTGTCTATTTGGGGGATTGTTTCTCCTAAAATTTTGGTTCTGGTTTTGATTTTGGTTTCTGCTCTGATTATTGACTTGGATAACCATTTTATCCATCATTCTTTCCATCCTCTCCATGTTTTTGGCTAGGCTATCATATTTTTAATCAGATGAAGAAGATGCAGTGTCATCCCTGTAGGTTACCTTCTTTTCAGCCCTCATTCTAGCTCTTTTTTTCAATCAGGTTTGCTTCTACACTCACTACTCCTTTGTGCATGTCTTCTAATGTGTTATAATCTCTCTCCCTTAACTAATAGGCCATATCACCATCAAATCCTTCAGGGTATTTCACTAAAGCCATTCCTTGGGGAGGTTTCATGTGAGGTGAAAGAGCATTGTAAATACTCTTAAATCTAGTAGAATAGTCATGGACACTCTCTCCCTGATTTCTCTTAAGGTTCTTGTATTCTGCTAATATTTGGAGAGGGTTGCCTTTGACTTCCCATTTGTTTATGAAGGTTTTATGTAAAGAGGGAAGATCATGGATACTATTAGGAGGGAGGCCTTTAAACCACTTCTTCACTTCTCCTCCTAAACTCTGAGCAAAGATTCTCATTTTGATTGTCTCATCTTCTATCTCCATATAGTCAAAGGGCATCTTCCATCCTATCTACATGATTTTGAGCCGTGGAGGATTCCTTTCCGTGCTGAAATGAGGGATTTTGGACCGATAGTCATTGGGTAGTGGAGCCAAAGGCCGTGGTAACACTAAGGGAGCATACCATGTCGCCATGATAGTGTGTGTGGAGGTAAAGGATTGGTTTGAGAAACAGTATATGGATGATAGAAATTCTAGGACCAACAACAAACCTGTTGAGCTAATTTAGGGTGAGAGAGGCCCAATTTCTTTGAATGAAATGAATATCGGGAGGTGTTGATGGAGGGGCTTTCTCATCCCTAATGTGTCGACCACTATGTGGTGGTGAACTGGAGGCTCTAAGTCGTATGATCTATAGCATTGAATGACCGTGTTCTTGGTAGATCACTTGGTAAATCTAAGTCAATTTGAGTGTCCAATAGAGCCGCAAAGTTTTCGTGTGTTGAATTAGCTCTATTAATGTGTCCGGAAATAGTTGATTCTTTAGATGTGAGAGAATTCCTAAGAATACTCTCTGATTATCAATTATTTCACTTAGGTTTGGATTAGGATAAGCTCTAGTGTGGATTGTTCTTGAAGTCGTATGTTAGGCCCTCAAGACTCAACAAGGAAAGTAAGCCCGTATATGACAGACCTTTAAGGGGAAAACTATATTTAAACAAATATGCTTAATCCTATGTGTTTCTTTGGTGTGGATGATGTTGTAATGAACCCGGTCTCCCAAAGGAGTCTTGTGAAAACAAAGATAATCAGCAGCGGCCTACGCGATCACCAAAGTGGAGTCTTTTTTGTCATTTAGGAACCGTGAGTCGCTGGTGGAGGGGTTTAAAGTGTTTCAAGAAGGTTTACTATCCACCACAGATGATTAACTACTAAATCAAGGCTATTGGTCTTATTCGAGTTCTTAAAAAATGTTTTAAGGAAAGTTTTATTCAAAGCTCCCCTAAAGAGTCGCCATTATGTTGTGGTTCCTATGATTTGCAGCAGATTTGGCAATACCAAATGATAAGACAACATCAAACCACTTTGGGATCTCAGATCTAGCCCTCTTGGATCCAAGAGATGGATCTCGTCTATAAATGTAAAGGATAATTTATCTTTGAGGTTCAATTTAAGGTATTAGGCAAGTTATAGGGCACAAGGGTTATTGTTTTGTTTTGTTTTGTTGTTTGGTTGGGAAAACATGAAAGAAGGGTTTAGTATAAGGCAAAGAAGTGAGTAAAGAATGATTTTGGAAATGGGGAGATAATCAAAGGAAATACAAGTCCATTGGGTAATGGGGTCATAAAAGGGTTTACTTTCAATTCAATATCCAAGGCTTTCAAATGGGCTAGTCATCTAAATCGTAGGATCTCTTAAGATGATAGTAATGGGATAAAATGATAAGGAAAATGAAGGTGAATGACAAGGAAACCCTACAAGGTGACCACTTAAGAGCAAATCTAGGGACATGACATGCCTTAACCGTCTATGATCAAACTCCTAATGAGGCTAACTCTTCGGATAATGGAAAACATTCAAGATGGACACAAAGTGAAGCCTAAGATCAGAGAAAGAATTTTAACCTTATCCGATTTTGACATTCAACTTAAGGGATCTTAGAAAGGAAAATTGTTGGAAAAGGACCCTAGTGAGACAAAACTAACTCTAAATCTCCCAGCTTCCCCAATTCTTTCAGTTAAAACTGTGACAAGAACATCTAAGAATAGACTCTAAATTCATACATTAGCAAGCATGGATAAAACCAACTACTATACCGGTTAAATTATCTTGAATTTCTTCTTATATTACACAATCGATGGGAAAACATCAAAGACAAGAAGAACAGAAGCATTAGGGTACTTTACAAAGTAGTATATCCTAAGATCGGTACCGATTCTTATCGAGAAATGAAATGTGATGCATAACGGATGGGAAAACAACAAAAGATAGAACATTTCACCCCCGATTTAGATCAGATCCAATGAACATGCTTGTCATATTAAAGAGAAAACACCACTACATACATCATTGTTCAACAACTTGATATCAACTAGAAATCATCTCCCAACCTATTTTACAACTAATACACACAAAACTCTATCTCAATGAAACAACTTACAATCCACGGTTAACCAACATTTACAATGTATTTCCGAAGAGTTCTTATAGCCGAAAGAGTGGAAATAGAGGTAGATATAACTTTAAATGAATCATTAAAATAGAGGAAGAAGAGTGCTTAGAGGCCCATTCTATTTTAATATTCTCGTATTGACTTTCTGTGACTCTTTGGATGAACTAGGGGTCTTCGACATGCCGATAATTACTTCGCAGGTATGTTTTTGAGGTACTTTCCGGCTTTTTGTACTCGTTTGTACCTCCGGTACAAGTAAGGCGGATAAATGACTTTCGTGCCTTCCATACTTTGTAACTAATGCTCTGGAAATCTTAGGACTTTTCGTCGTAGGGTGATAATCTTCTCGAGAACTCGATGGAGAATAAAAACATTATGGGAACTTGTCCTTTCTTGGGAAAGAACATTCTGTCTGATGTGAAAATTATTTTATGGCTTGTTTCATGTGCTTTAGGCCTTATTAACCTTCTCAGGGATCATTTTTAAGGTCTTCAATTTGTATCTTCATCCTTTAAACACCGGATTACGCATTTAATATTCAATAATGGGCTTTTAATCCCTTTAAACCGTCACTAATACTCTTTGCCACTTCTCTTTTGTCTTGTCCGTGGATACACAGAGTTTTAATGGCACCGTATGGTTTGGAACAAAGAGTTAATAACTCTGATATTTCACTCGAAAAATCACATTTAAACCTTCTCAGAACCTTCCTCTCGCGATCTCTAGCTCTAAAAATATCTTCCCGTGCTCTATTTTTTATATGTCTCTTGATAGTGAGACAGATAATTATTTTTACCGTCCGTAACCCTACAAAAAACACGATAAACATGTTAAGAAATCAATGGGGGTGGAGGAGGATTGCTCCGGGAGGGTCGAGCAAACGTGTCGCAAAGCGAAAATCGACCGAAAATCGCCGCGGAATGGAAGAACCGGCTCGGTGAAACTTCGGTGCAAGGATGGTTTTTGGACCATTGGATTAGATTAGATGAAAGTGGCGATCAAATCTGGCCGAGATCCATCGGCAAAGTTGTTTTAGAAGGTTAGAAGCGGAAGAAAATAAAATTTTAGTGTAAAACACTGGAAGTTTAATTTTTGGGTGAATTACAACGAAGAAAGGATAAAATGAATGAAATCTGGGGCATTTGATGGTGGGACCGGTAGGGCGGAGGGAGATTGAAAGTGGACCATCGGGATCATTGGAGTAGACTGCAACTGTGGAGATATTCCCAATGAAGTCTTTGGAAGGTCCGATGGAAGAAATATGGATGAATACGCGATATGATATGAATCGTTAGATCAAACAATCAACTCGCTAGGATTAAAAGAAGGATTATATCGAGGATGGGTGGTTTCGGCGAAAAACTGCTAGTTTTGCGTAGCTCCAAAGTGCTTTCGAAATTTTGCTAAAAAAATGCGAAATGCCTTTGTCGCTCGACATGTGTCCTCCAAAAAACCGATTTCATCGCGTAAATTTGAAGCATTAAACCTCGTACGCAGAAATCATGCAATATGCATTCTCGCTCGTTGGATGAAAGGCGGAGAGATCTCGATGGTGGGGATGAGAGCATGATATGGAAAGATGCATGGCGATAAGGTGGTAAGGGCTAACGGCGGATTAAATCCTCGACCGTTGGATCCAGTATAATGGACGGCGAGAGATTTAATCACATCGGGGAGAAAGGTAGGGGACCAAAACTCCGTGGTTCTTTGAGTTTGCGATTTAGCGCGACCGTTGGATCATTTGAGAGATCAATGGTGGAGATACGATCGCAGGGCAAATGATGGAGGGCATAGGGCGGAGCGCGATTAAATCTCGAGCCGTTGGTTCTTGTGGATTCAGCGGTCCGTATTAAATCGGCGGGAGTGATGATGGGATTTGTGAAAAAGGCACAAACAAATCTCGACCGTTAGTTCTCGTGGATTCAACGTCCAGGATTAAATCGTGGGACGACCATTGGGGAAAAATAAAAGTGAGGATGCTAGGTTGGCGCGATGCGATTTTGTGCTAGTCGTCGATATTAGGAAAGAGATCAATGGTCCATACACCATCGCAGGGGTAATGAAAAGGGGTGACGGCACCGTGAGATTTTAGCACGGTCGTTAGATTCGTAAATATCGACGACCAATATTAGAATGAGGTCGATAGAACAAATGTCATCGCATCGGAAAATTTTGGGATAAAAAATGAGAAGGTAGTAAAGGAAAGCTCCGATTGTGATTGCGCGATGGGGCTTAGCGCCCGGTCCTAGGCACTGTGTCATATGGAAAAGTGAGGCTAAGGGCTAGGTCGTAAAGGGGCTTAAGGCCTCAATGGAAAAAAGGGTGTTTTTTTAGCCAAAATGAGTGTTTTTCAAGGATTTCTTGGCTTTCGGTAAAGGGGAAAAAGGGTGTTTTAAAACCGTAAAAGGGATTTTTAGTGGCTTAAAAGGATTTTGGAGGATTTTTTAGAGGGATATGGAGGTTCTAAAGAGGGAAAGGAGGCTTAATGAAAATGAAGGGAAATGAGTGAAAATGGGTAATTGCGTATGCCTTTTGAAGCATTCTTTTTCACAGAAAACGAAGTGAGGCTTTTTTATGGAAACAACAGTGAAGATATTTTCAAAGGCAAAATACACATGGAGGCTTCAAGAATGATATGTTTTCGAGGAAATGTATCTCTTCAAGACTCAAAAACATATTTAGCCACCTGCTTTGCTTGAAAAAAATTTATAGGTGGCTTAACAAGGGGTTTGGACGAGTCCACAGAAGGAAGTGCCCTACCTCTCCGGTGATTCTGCGGATGAAGTTTCCCTCGTCGCCAACTTATGCCCACCTCTTCGTCTCCCACATGCCCCTTCTTTCTGAGGCCCTACTGCTCGAGTGATCCAGGTAGATAGGTCAGTGCAATGCACTCTATAGATATTCCCGATCGATCATCGAAATCATACGTTCGTGATTTTGTTCATCATGTCCCTACGAAACCTACAAAACTGCACCATTGTTGTTTAACCACAGGACGTCTGTAATAGCGGGGAACGGTGGCTCGTGTCGTAAACCTACAACACGACAATCATCGCACCAGCAGTGTCGGACCACTTGGTCCACCGCCACTTCCTAAGGCATGAGGACTAGGTCCCCGGCCTTTATGTAGTCGTTAACATCGGATAGTTATCCTTGGTATGACCATTCGTCCTGCAACATATGCACCATCTTTCTGGGCTAGCCTCTATGCCTCGCTCCTTTTGCAGGTTCTTGATCTCCATTTGCATCGTCTCTAGTTTTCCTTGGATCTGATGGACGCCTAGCTGGGCGTTGTCTCTGGGCGCAAATTCTAACTTCATAGCAACCTCTAGAGATTTTTCTGGTGATTCGAAAGTCTGGTGACCCATAGGTACGCATAGGTGAGGCAACGACATAGCAATGAACCACTCCTTGTGCTGTCTATTGTCATATTGAAATCCTCCTTCCTGATCACCTTCTTCAGCCATTCATCGGCCTCTCATACAGACTCAGAAGGCCCTTGCTTGAAATCCTTTAGATTGACCACTATTTGAGAATAGGACTTAGGCTTCTTGAATTGTTGTTTTAAGGTTTTCTTGACCTCTTTGATGGTTGAGTTTGCATGCCGTCCAATGTATCCCATGTACCAATCCAATGCTCTTCCTTTGAACACAAGGGACATCTATGCCCTCTTCACTGCGTCACTAGCTATGTTCTGCGTAGTCCATACCGATTCTACGAAAAACTAGAATTGCTCCATGTCCTCATCTCCCAAACCCTTAAAGGTAGGCAATTTCATGTGTGCAACCATGTCGTCTTTTGGTGGTGGGGGTGTAGGTGAATTATTACCCCTATGCTGGTTTGGAAGTGGTGTGGCTGGAGGACTTTGCGCAATTGCTTCGCTTATCGGGCTATAGACAGATCTACCTCCTTCTAGGTTGGTCTAATAGTATTTTCCACTTCGCGTCATACTCTCGTCTAGATCAGAAGTCATTCATTCACTAAATATTTTGAGGAATCTTCACTCTTCTTCGGATTAGGAGACGAATTGATCGATGGAAAATTCCGTCATGAATCCTCCTAGCACACTGTCCACCCAGTGGTCTACGATGCGAGTGATGGTGTTATCAGCCTTCTCTAACTGCTGGATTAATTTTGGGGTCCACTATGTAACCTGCTCATCCTTCCAACACTTCTAAAATTTGACCAACCTTGCGAGCCACTCTTGGAGCTCGATCGCAATGGTTACAAAGAATATCTCATAGATCTCTATGAAAATATACTTATTTTTCCACTTTTCAGTGGTCAACTTCTTACTGCGGTTTTATTTCACTACGAATTCCTGAACTTGCCATTCGAACCATTCATCAATTTATTTTATTTCAGGTTTCTAGTATGGCCTTGGCATTACCCGATCCCTCTCTCAAAATTCTCTCGATCCCGGTAATGGAACCATTTGTTGGCTTGAGGGGTCCTGACCCAGGTTCGGAGGTTAAGGTTTGCCAACAAACCCCTATACTATTGGCCCTTTCGGCAGTGACCTGCTTGCGTAGGCCAAAGTCTCACCCGAAGTAGTATGGGTGGGTGCTGGAACTAGGTTTCCGCACCCTAAGAGAGAGAGCAGGTAAGTCGAACCGTTCAGTAGCTATTAGATCTACTGAGTCATAGGTCGTTCACAGGAATTTTAATGATTAACTAGAGTACATTTTTACCAAACTTATATAACAGGCTCGCATCCATGTGCAGATAGGCAAGTATAAGCATAAAACAATATATTTGCAGCGGACTTAAATATATTGCAGATACAGTTATCATAACACAGATAATCCACAGCTCATAAACACATATCATTCGCAGCTCATAATAGAATCACATATAATTTGAGTCCACAATAACCATAACCAGATAGATCAAACAACATCAGATATCCACAATAATTTGCATATATTACTTATCAAAAATTCTCTTACATACCCAAAAACCCACCTGCGCACACAGCCAGCAGGGTCCGCACATAGTCGGACAAAGGATCTCCGTGCACACAGATAACAGGAGTCCTAACCCAATAACCCAATCCCATATCTATCAGTTCGCACTTAGCATCAATCTCTATTCATTCCTACCTATTGAATAAAAAAGGTTCAACTATATATAGTACTTTAGCCTACGCATCCAATGGTCCACAAACCATAGTTTGCGGACTCTTGGTCTACCCTTGGCCCGCTTACAATGTATTAGGGGCTTTGACTCACCCCAAAACCCCTGCGCTAGACTAATTATAATAAAAATAATACAAAATGGACCAGATTCGCAGCTTGCAGGAGACCTTGTTCCAACACTAATAAAGCACATAAAATAAGTAGTAGTGTATTTATAAAATGAGATATATTAGAGATCTAGGTGCAGACCCCCTTCTAAATCTTTTGATCAAATTTTTGAGGAAATAACTCAATGTGGATCCTTGCTCGTTTCTCTTCCTTGAGAGTGAGTTTGCTTAGCCAAGAACTTACCCCACGCTCAAGATCTGTTTCAGAAAAATAGATCTTCTATGCACTTGATGAAAAAATTGTTAGATCCACAAGGAGATAGATTACATAATGAAAAAGAAGACTAGGGGTTCAACCAAAAATGCTCTAGCGCTTTTAGTTCTAGAGTGGTCCTATAAACCCAAATATTAATGTAAGGTATCATACAAATAATAGATCCAAACCATGGAAAATGGAAATAACAATTAAATTTTAGAACAAATAGAGAATTAAGCAAAAATGAAACGATTATACTTGAAAATAAGGATAATACCACATAGAATAAGCCCCAAAGTCTCTTTATTATATCATGAGAAAATAGAATACAAATTTCTGGTAGAGATGCTAACCTAGTAGATCTAAGTCTTACAATGTTTCAAATGATGAACCAAAGCCTCAATTTAAATAAAAATTGGGAGGAGATCCCAATGAAATAATCCATCTCCAAGTGACAAGTGGTAATCCCAAAGTAAAATGACTAGATCCCGTTGAAGAAAATCAAACTCCCTTTGATCCACTGCACTAATCCTCAAGGAGAGAGATGTTTTGCAACAAATGGTGTTTGGGTTGATTGGAAACTTAATGATGGAGTTATGGGTGGTCCCTTTGAAAATTATCGCTAGCTAAAACTTAACCAAAATCCCCAACCAATCTTATAACTCAAATTACTTGCTCAAAAAGTGTGTTTTCTAGACCATTCATTGTGCTTGAGGACCATCAAATTTTTTCTTGGTGGATAGATTCCTTGGTAAGTGGACTCTCCATCAATTTTTCTTAGTGGATAGCTTCCTTGGTAAGTGGAATCCCCATCACTTTTTGACTTTAATTAATTTTTTTTAGAATTTCCATTTCATTTTTGAGTATTTTCCATTTGGAGAAAAAAAATATTTTCTCCCAATTTTTAAATTCTGGTGTAATATTCCTAATTAGACCAAGCTAATAGGAATATCCAATTTTTTTTTTCTTCCTGTTTTCATGAATAAAATTGTAAAGCAGAATCAATAAAACTCCTAAATCAACAAAATAAATCAATGCCTCATGTGAACAAGGCTAAATCTGGGCTACCTTAATAAAACCCCCTTATGTGTGAAAGGGATTGTGACAATTGACTAGGTCAACAGGACCAAATCCTCAGTGCTGTCTAGATGCAATGTACCTGCTAGATGCACAACGCAGTTCTAGATGGAGGCTACTCATGTGATTAGAGCTAAATCATTGAGATGGTTTAGGGTTTGGCAAGATTTCTAACTTATAAAAGGAAGAGAAGGAAATCAAGGGAAGGTTGTTCATGATTATGATATTTCTGAAGATATTATCTATTTAGACATTTCTTATTATCTTGGTTGTTTAATAGAGAATAGTGCTGTTTAGCACTAGGGTGTTCCTAATCAGGAATCCCACCCCTTCCATTGAGTAGCTCTTGAAGGATTCTTGCTGATATTGTCCACTATTAGGCATTTGGCCAAGCTACATCTTCTAACTACAGTGTAGATCCTGTTGAGGGTTTGGTTTTCCTTGTAAGCTACAACAAGTGGAGGCTAGATCTATTCATATCTAGGCCATTCTGGTGCCTATTTTCAATGGGAGAGACTTCTATCCTCCTGATAAGAGAGTATTAGATTATTGGAGTTGCATATTTAGATCTTGGCATCAAGCCAAACCATTGCTAGAGTAAAAAATGCAGTTTCTATCCCATAACTACGTTATTTGCAAGAGCAGTGTTGGAGGGAGTTTTGGCATACTTTTGGAGGAGAGATCTCTGGTGTTTGGGGTTCTTCCCTTCACTGTGGTGATCCATGGATTAGATTTCTGATCCATGTTCTGTTCAGATCTGATCTTATTTTTTATTATATTTACTTCAGAAATTCTGAATCTTTCTGTAGATCTGCAACTTTAGATCTCAGATATACTCTTTGTATCTCATGTTTTGCTCAAAACCCCAAGGGGAATGTATAGAGGAACTCTTCTAGTGTGCATATCAAATATGGATATAATATTTCACACAAAGATCTATTCTAGATCTGATATGTAATGTACAACTATTTCAACTCATAATATAACATTGCCAAGCTTTCTTAAAACCTAATACATTATTGTAGCACCTCATTCTTGAGGAATTCTTCATCAAAGTTCTTTATTTTTCTCTTGTACATTATATGGGCCCTATTATAAACCTAATTTTCTGATGTATAAGTGATTAATGAACCATTATATTGATCTTCTGCATATATTGCGCTGAAACACGTTATTTTCTGGGCAGAGTTATTTTGTATTGTTGCAGCCCCTTCTTTGGGCATTTTCCAACTTCACTAGGTGTGGGGAGACCTGTTCAACCCAACTAGAAGAATTTTTTTTTTAATCCCTCTTGGATTCAAGTATTAAATTGTCATATCTAAGGGATCTAAGGGCTGCTTTCCAATCCTGTAGCATACATTCCTGAAAAATGTGTTTTTCAAGCATGCCTTGCTAGTAGCCCCATTTTGGGGATATTACAGTGGTATCAAAGCATGATCTTTGGCTTAGCCTGTGAGTTCCAACTATTAGAAGGAGAAAGATCAGAATGATGGGGAGAATGAGATTAATCTCATCACTTTTCAGATCTATAAAGAACCTCTCCAAGGAGGTTAAGAAGATAGAAGAAGGATAAGAGGAAGGACCATGCACTTCCTATTCTCATAAAGAAGAAGACAAGAAGCATGGAGGACACTTGGCTCATTAGATTCTAAGTGAATACCTTGTTGAGTACAAGTATCAACCTAGAGCCTTCAAGGAAACTCTAGCCTTCCCACAGTTCATTCAACTGAAGGAAGAGAGGAGACCCTACAGCAAGGGAGAAATCAAGGGCAATAGGTTTCTACTGTCCACTTTTGATGGGACATCTGCAGCAAAATCTTGGGCAAGAAGACTTAGTGCATTCTTCATACTACATCCAGTGGTAGAGAAAGAAGCAATGGATATTGTAACGCTGCACTTGAAGGGTGAAGAAAGAAATTGGTGGTTCAGTCATGTGAGACATGAAAGAGTATATTCTTTTGTAGATTTCACTCAAAGGGTGATCAAGAGATTTGATAAAGAGAAATCAGAGGAAGAGAAGTCCTCACCACCTCTTGAGGAGAATTGTATCAGTGTTGTCACAACCTTGGAGGAGCAACCTTCAACATCAGTAGTTGAGGGAGCCAACATAGTAGAGGAAGGGACTCTTGCAGCCATACAAGGTGTTCCCAAAGCCCATCAAGGTATGATTGAGTTTCCACTTTCTATTATTGCATCAAATATTTTATAGTATTATAGAAATCTAATGTTGCATGACCTAGAATCATCACTTAATGCTAATCTAGAGCAGTAGAGTTGCCTTTTGTGCTATCCAAAATCATTAGTGAAGAAAAGAGGACCCATTCCTCATGGGATAATGCAGATGTCAGCTTCATTCAGGAAGCAATGAAGGAAGAAATAATAAGGGGTAGACATATTGAGATGAGAAAACTTTTCTCCTCTCTAGAAGAAACTTTCTCAATGAGCATGCCACAGATCAAAGAGATACTTCTACTTACAGCAGATCCAAGACTTCATTGGTTTTGGAAGGCCATGCATGAGGAGGAGGTATCATCAAGAGATACCATTGGAGATGCACTTCAACATCCATGAAGTGCAAAGTTCTTCAAAGATTTGAGGAGGTTGGTGTCATACCATGGGAGGATACCAAGTATTTACAGAATGAGATCCATCACCCACATTGGGATGAGTGGATGACAGTATGTAGCAAGAGGTTACCAAACCACTTGCAAATTTATGATACAAGCCAACAAGAAGCATGGCTACGCTGGTTGCTTTTGGGTGAGTATGGATACTACCCAAAGGTTCATATTTTCTTATCTCATGCCTTATGTCTCAATTATAGGGTGCATAAGAAGAAGGAATGGTTGTTGTGGCTGTTAAGCAGAGAGTTTGGACATCACATGTTAAATATTATGTCCATATATTTACTTTTGTTTGAGGTATGTCTCATATATTCACATCTGTTTCTGTTTGATATGTATCTCATGAATGTACCTTGGTTTGGGAGGAAGGATAACTCCCACATGATGTGGTATAAGGGAGATTTTTTGTATTATGTTGATGAGACATCTCACATGTCCATCATTGTATTATTGCTCCATGATTTTCATTTTGATAGTGCAAGAAGGCAACAATTTTTTTTTTTGCTTTGGATATTCTTGGGAGAGCAAGGGCAGATATGCTCTCACACTTTGCATGATGTTGTAGGAGTAGGATATGGAAATATCATGGTGAAAAGGGGCTACTCCTTAGCCTTGGATTATCTGGAAGTACTTCCATTTTGGAAGGAGCTTCTTGTTTTTATCAACATTATGGAAGATGTCTTTGAAAATGAACATGTCAAAGAATGGAGCTATGTATTGGAAGGAGCCTATTTGCATAGGCCAACATCACTGTCACTTTGGAGCATGGACTTATGGATGGAGTGTTCCCAGGATCATTTCACTCTTGATGCACTTGATGAAAAAAGAGGAGGTGAAAAAGATGGAGTAATCAGTGGAGACATCTATTACTGTGATATGTTCTTCTTGGCTTGGATTTCCAAGTATGTGAGGAAGGATCTTCATGCAACACATGATTCATTTCTCTTCATGAGAGTATGTCATACCATTATGGAGAGTTGGTTCATGGATCCTATCATTATCTTACTTCTAGTACATGGTAAGGATCTTTTTGTTGCATTTAGTGATCTGAATGCTCTTACCATTTCTATGCAGTGCATTGCTCCACAAGAGGGCAAGATTTTCATTGAGCTCCATGATCAACAATGGGCCAGAGTGTATGATGGAGACATCCATCTCTTATATGGCCATGGGAAAGTGTTGTATTACCTCATTTATGTTCATTTGATGTACACAACCATTTACTATTCATTAATAGATGAAATAACATACATAGGCAACCATGTATCAAGAAACCACTTTCCATGTAATTTTTTGAAGCAACGGTTAGAAAAATTGCACTGTAACTTCATGGGAAACTGTTGGTACTTTCCTACACCACATGAAACCTTCAGTATTTCCTTCATCTTGATGCTAATCATGGATCCAATTTCTATTGTTGTTCTTACTACTATGGGGAGCATGATTGGAGAGGAAACACATTGGTTGGATGTGTTCTTTTGGGAAGAGGATTCCCACACTTTCTGCATTGCATGTTCTAATGGGAGCATGAGAGGAGATATGGCCACCACAACCAAACACTTGTTTCTTTATGAGGTGGGCCATGAGTTTGATGAGATGCCATATGGTGATGATTTCCTATCGATCACATATGGAATGGTTTGGGCTAGCTTGATTCACAGCTTTGGAGAGATCTTTAGAGATCTAGTCTTCATTTTGCCACTTGAGGGCAATATTATTGCAGCCCAAGATTAGAAGTCACTCTACACTTATCATAAGTGGAGAGGAGGAAAACGTGGGGTAGGCTCCTATGTCTACCATGTTCAGATTTTCAGCCCATCTACATTGCATGAGCTCAAGGTGGAGGAGAATTTTCTGGAGTTGCCATGTTGGGAGGTGACTCATTTTGTATGAATGATTTCTTGGGGATGGAGGATCCACTTGGGGAAGATGTTTCCCAATACATTTCAGTCTCCATTCCTTGGGAGGCAATTCTTCAATTCTATCCTTGCAGTTACTTGAGGACAAGCAACATTTGGGAGGGGAGGACTGTAATATTCCTAATTAGTCCAAGCTAATAAGAATATCCAATTTTTTTTTGCTTCTTGTTTTCATGAATAAAATTGTAAAGGAGAATCAATAAAACTCCTAAACCAGCAAAATAAATCAATTCCCCATGTGAACAAGGCTAAATCTGGGTTGCCTTAATAAAAATCCCTTATGTGTGAAAGCGATTGTGACAATTGACTGGGTCAACAGGACCAAATCCTCAGCGCTGTCCAGATGCAATGTACCTCTTAGATGCACAACCCAGTTATAGATGGAGGCTACTCATGTGAATAGAGCTAAATCCTTGAGATGCTTTAGGGTTTGGAAAGATTTCTAAATTATAAAAGGAAGAGAAGGACATCAAGGGAAGGTTGTTCATGATTATGATATTTATGAAGATATTGTCTATTTAGACATTTCTTATTCTCTTGGATGTTTAGCAGAGAATAGTGATGTTTAGCACTAGGGTGTTCTTGATCGAGAATTCCGCCTCTTCCATTGAGTAGCTTTTGGAGGATTCTTGTTGATCTTGTCCACTATCAGGTATTTGGTCAAGCTACATCTTCCAACTACAATGCAGATCCTGTTGAGGGTTTGGTTGTCCTTGTAAGCTGCAACAAGTGGAGGCTATATCTATTCATATCTAGGCCATTCTAGTGCCTCTTTTCAGTGGGAGAGCCTTCTATCCTCCTGATAATAGAGTATTAGATAATTGGAGTTGCATATTCAGATCTTGGCATCAGGTCAAACCATTGCTAGAGTCAACAATGCAGTTTCTCTCCCATAAATGCGTTATTTTCAAGAGTAGAGTTGTAGGGAGTTTTGGCATACTTTTGGAGGAGATATCTCTGGTGTTTGGGGTTCTTCCCTTCACTGTGGTGATCCATGGATTAGATTTCTGATCCATGTTCTATTCAGATCTGATCTGTTTTGTTATTGTATTTACTTTAGAAATTTTGAATCTTAATATAGATCTAAAAATTTAGATCTCAGATCTAATCTTTTTATCTCATGTTTTTCTCAAAACCAAAAGGGGAATGTATACAGGAACTTGTAGTGTTCCAAATCTGGAATTTTATGCTCCAACGGGAATATCTTAAGATATTCCAATTCCTTCTTCAGTGAGGAATCACAAGTCCATTTTAGAGATTTAATGTTGGGGCATTTATATGATATGTCTCATTCCAAAGAAGGGAGATATCCTGAGGCTAGCTGGCCCTTCACAGACACTGCCTATGGATATGTAATATTCCACTTCGGGAATTTCTGCTACAAGGTCCTTGAGGACGCTGTATAAGGAAGCCTCTGCAAAAATAAGGCAAACCACCACTGGGATGCCCTAGAACACATCTAATAAAACTCCCTTGCAGAAAATGAGCTCAAAGAAATAACTCTTAGATGGGTTATACAGATCTCCCCAATCTAGGTCTCTAAAACAATGCTCAATGAGAGAGCTTACAACAATATATGAACATTAATATTAACTCTGCAACTCTGAATACATAATAAGAGCGAAAATACTACAACCATCATTATATTATGATATCAGAAACAAAATACAAGAAATATCATGAGGGGCAAGCCACTCAAGCTTTAGGAACCAACCTCCAATGACTAAGCAACAAAGTACATGAGTTGTTGCAAATCCACAAAATGCCGGAGAGCAGTTACTGCGCTATCTCTATGAAGGTGTGAGCTGATGAATATGAATGAAATGTACATGTGGCTGAAGGAATAGAAAGAATAGCCCCATAACAAAGGAATGGGTTGAAATACTAGATTTCTAGCCAATCTAGAAGAGATTGCTAGAAATGCCGGAGAATACAAAATGTGACAACTGAGTTGTCACTGTAACTAGTAAAAAATGAGAATGAGGTTGTGGCTGATCTGAAATATGATTTTCCTCCTTTGATAATGTCTCTAAGCACAAAGGGCTGATCCCTTTGTCTCAAAAATACACTCCTGATGTGCTCCATGAACCCTCCTCACATTGCCATCATAAAATAACACAGTTCTTCCCTAGACTGCATAGTGGGAGATGATGAATACTTGGCCAAGTGCCAAAGATTTGAAAATGAAGCCCAGGAATCCTCCTTGCAGCTCCTCCAATGAGTATATCACTCCTCCACTGAAGAAAACAAGTCAAGAAAGACTCCATGAGTTCCTCTCTTGCTGCCCCGAGCAACAAAACTTCCTCTCTGTTGCAGAGCTAACACTATAGCTGATGGTAGTAGCTGTGGCCAATTACGGATTGAGGAAAATTCAGCTCAATCCTCATCCTTCCTTGAGGAATAGGTATGGATCCCCGACCGGGAACACCCTAGTGCCCAAGGGCACCATCACCCTGCTAAACAGCCCAAGGATGCAAGCCTCTACAGACCCTATTCAAAAATCTATCTTCAAAACATGATCCAAATGGGCTTCCATCTCCTCCTTATAAAGAAAGGGAACTCTTCTCCACCATGGTCCCACCAATTATGGTTTCCACCCTCATGTGAGTGTCTTCCCTCCAAAACTGCGCAGCTTCTCTAGGAAGCCTCTCCTCCTTGGGCAACACTGTTGACTTTAGTCAAAGGTGACTAAATCAAGTGATCCAGGTTCCATTCACACCCATAGGTGTTTATTTTAGCTTCTTATTTGTCCTCCTTTCACACAAGGAGTGTTGTTTCTTCATTAAGAAAGGGCTAAGGTGTCCCCTTACCCATTTTATTAAACAAAAAATAAATATGCAACTATAATGTTCCATTTTTTTTTAGGCTAAAAATTGGGAACATTACAGTACTCCCCTCCCACATGTTCTAACATTTGGGGCCCTTGTTTTGAAAACTTGTTTTGAATATTTTGAATTTTGAATAAAGGACAGATTTTGGGTTGTGGAATGATGACACATGGAAGTCGCAACCAAGTCGCAACTACAGTAAGTCGCGGAGCTATCAAGGTGGCGAAGAAGCAAGAGATAGCTGAAGAAAGCAAAAGCATAAGCGCAGACGGAGAGAAGATACAGCGGAAGACAGAAAGCAGAACTCACAGCTCACGAGAGAGAAGTCGGAAGCCATCGAAGAAGAACACAAGAGGAACTAGCAGTTGCGATGGCGGGTGAATAAATAGCAGTCACCTGGCCGAAAGAAAGAAGGAATGCGACAAAAGAGGCGAATGCAGAGCGCCTAAAGAGGATTGAGCAGACACTGCAGAGGGAATCCATTCCGAGCATGATATCTCTGTAGTTCCTAGGCTTCTCTTATCTACCTTTCTGTCCTATAAGATGTCTGTGACAGATTTGTAAGGATATTGTTGTGGAAGCGATGTAACTATGGATTTGGTTGAATATTATTAATATACCTGCAGGTTACTGTCTGATCTTATGAGTCACATGCGTGCATGATGTCTGTGATGCTTTAAAATTTTATTTGCTTAATACCTAGTCGATATTCTGAATGTTCTTGCGTATATATGATGTTGATGCAATCGATTCTATGTTAATCATGAGTTGCGGATCCCTCCATCACCATTGATCTCTTTCCCCCTTGCATGCGGTCCGAGCGTGAAACCATTTGTTGGCGAAGAAACAGGTCTCGCAGGCAAGACCCAGGTTCAGAGTTGGGGCCAACAAGGGAATCCGCTGTAGTCTAGAACCACGCCGGCATTGTCACCCTACTCCGGAGAGCAGAGAGTCTCACGGGAGCGCTCAAGGAGATTCCGCTGTGGATTAAGGCCTTGATGGTGGACGAAGGGCTGATAGAGTTCCACAAATCGAGCATGGAAGCATAAACCTCCAGTGCTGGGGGAAGGGTTGAAGGGATAGATGCTACGTGAAGTGTGAAGCGGGGGGAGTGGGGAATGGATGCTGAGGCCGCAAGGAAGTTGAGGGAGCGACGTGCACATCGGAGGGCGCAGATCACCGACAGGTGGAGAGAAAGAGTGATGCGGGAGTTGAAGCGACGGGAAGACAATAGGAAGAATCAGAAGGAGGGGCCTCAGAGGATAGGAAGTATGGACACCCAGGCGGATACCTGGGAGAGCGAAGGGACCGCTATGGGAGTGCGACGGGTGCATGGGAGCCCAGCTAGGAGGAAAAGGGAGATGATGACTGACGAAGACGATACAGGTGTGCAGCCCGAAGAAGGTTTCGATGGTGAATGGTACGTCGTGATGCATTGTTTGTTTCAAGAGCGGTCGACATTCATCTCTCTAGGCATCCCTACTTCCCAGAATTTGCACGACAAGGATCCGTACCTTCCCTTGGTACTCTACAACCATTTGAGTAATATTTTCGTTAAGTTACAAGCATTAAGGTTGATTGCACAAGTAGTTCAATGTCGCATGTTGGTAGTGCAGTGTTAATAGTAGTGTTACAGCTCCCTAGTGGTATAGACACACAACCAAGACCCGTAGGGTTTATCCCGGTCACCCCTTCACAAGAAAACATGGCCGTGTCATTCACCCGACATCCGCACTCGGCCAAGGCAACGATGATGTGGAGCAACACCGGTATCTCGCGAGGCCATATGGAGGGCTCAAAGCGAGCCGTATGCACGAAGAAGTACTTCCAGGAGGCGCGAGAGACATTTGCTCACCGAGAGGAGCCGACCGCTTGGAGGTGCCCCTCGCCACCGGATCCCGGAGACCGCAGCGCCACAGAACTTTGATCGAGGAATGGCTCCAGTTTATTCCTCAATATTGTTGAAAATACTACGATGCGGCAACAAATAAAGCGTACCTTGGAATATGTACCGTAGGGGGAGTACAGACTAGGGGAACCGAGAACACCGCCCCCCAAGACGTCCCGGCGGGTCGGGCGGAACAAGCACCGAACGGGAAAATAGTTCTAGCTTAACGCGTAGGTTGCGAGATTCCGCATTAGTGACATTATGCTTGACTTAGGATTTGATGTCAATATCCTACCGCGGAAGACATGGGAGGCTCTTTGGCCGGCCACGACCGACCTACTCGCCGATCCCAGGGCCTAGAATGGCAAACCAAGATCGCATTGTGCCGATCTGGCCGACTTGAAGGTGTCGAGGTTGACATTGCAGGGTGAAGACTTACACGGATTTTTGAAGTTATTGATATTATGGGGGGACAAGGATCCTTACCCTCGCCCTATTAGGCATCGATTGGGCTTTTGAGAATTACACTATCATTGACCTCAAAAAGGAGTTGATGATCTTCAAAGATAGAGAGGTTCTGGGTCACTCACCTCTCGACCCGTATCAAGGCCCGCAATAGCACCGAAACGGTGGATAACCAGGAGGATGCCTCGGATGTTGGAAAACCTCTATCGATGAGAGCAGGAAGCGGGAAGACTATATTAACCCAACCGCGACCGGCTCGTCGGCTGGCGTAGTGTCCCGTAGCTCGGAGCTAGGATCGGATTTAGCATGGGAAGACCGGCAGCAGGTGGGTATGAGACCAACACACAGAGGTGTGCCAATATTTCTCAAGTTCGTTGGATTGGCGCGGAGATTTGAGGGTACCCCACCTTGTAAAACATGCAAGCCGTCAATACCTTTATTGCAAAAGTAGAGGACACGAGTACTGTAAGGAAGTAAGATACCACTTTTGGACGCGCGCCGCAATCCACATCAGCACGGCGGTGGAAAAATCACCGCAACACCCCCGTTGTGGTGGAGTTGTGTGGCGGAGGCGTTGAGGGCACGGTTCAAAGAAGATGAAGGACCTCGAAAAGCAGTGCACCGCACCATGGGACTTATGATCTAAAAGACCACTTGAAAACCCGTGAGGAGTAGTGGCGAAGTAAAGCATACCCGTAAGAGTCGTGGGTACATCGGTTCGTCCATTATTTGGATACCATTCTCCCACGTGTGGTACTTAGTAGAAGAGCAGTAAAAAGAGGGACCAGCCCCGGCCGGAAGTCGCGAGAAAATTTGTGCGTGTTTTTCCTTCGAAGGAGAGACAGAGTCGGTGTCCCGAGCATTAAAATCAATCAAGGGGGTACTCGTTCCTCAGTGACTCGGGGACCGACGGAGCACCTTAACATTACACCCGCGAGGGCGGTGCGTGAGTTGGGCTTGCCAGCGGATCGATGGCGATCCGTACGATGATGGCCTAGAGGACCTAAGGCACTCGTACTTCGAAGAGAAGGAAGGCGAGCGAAGCATCAAAGACGAGCCAACCACGGAGGGCGTCCCATCTCGCTCCCACCGAAGACAAAGAAGTTGAACATCGGTAAAGATGAGAAACCCAAAATGGCTACGGTTGGAGATTACCGGGATGAGGAGACGACAAAGGAAATTTTTCAGTCTCCTCCAGGAATACGAAGACCTATTTCCTCATCGCTTGTAGAGTTGAAGGGAATAAAAGGTGACCTTGGAGAAATGCGTATTGTGATGAAACCGGACGCCAGGGCCCGTGAAGCATCGACCCTATCTCAGCTGAACTCGCGGATCAAAGAAAAGGTCAAGATGGAGATCGATAAGATGTTGGCAAGCAGGTTCAATCTTTCCAATGGAAGAAGCGGAGTGGGTGAGTCCTATCGTCATTCAAAATAAGAAGGATAAGTCGAAATCCGAGTCCGCGTCGACTACCGAATTCTCGAACAATGCATGCATCCATGATCCATTTCCCACTCCTTTCGGCCGACGAAGTATTGGATCATGTTGCGGGAAATGAAGCTTACTCCTTCACCGATGGCTTTTCGGTTATCATCGGGTGCGCATTGCGGAAGAAGACAAGATGAAGATGACGTTCACCACCGAGTGGGGATCGTTCGCATACCACGTGATGCCGTTTGGCTTGAAGAACACCCTCGCCGTGTTTTCCCGGATCATCATCGTTGTTTTCCCGGGAGTATATCCATAAGTTCCCGGAAGTCTACATGGACGATTGGACCGTCTACAGCTTTGTCGAAGAAACACACCACCTTGTTGCGTATCATGTTCAATCGGTGTTGCTAGCTGCATGCATTTCCTTAAACTTGAAGAAATGTGTTTTTGCAGCTCCTTTTCGGCATGTCGTTAGGACACGTGGTGTGCAAGCAAGGGGTTTGCGTCGACTCCCGCCAAGGTAGAAGTGATCGTCCACATGGAAGCCCTTGAAACAATGAAGCAGCTTGCGGCACTACTAGGGCACATAGGTTATTACCGACGGTTTATCCAAAATTATGCGAAGATCACTCGCTCCCTTAGAAAAGCTCTTGCGGAAGCTCGGAAGTGTTCCAAAGTGGACGGAGGGGTGTCGGATGGCCCTTGACGCCTTGAAGGAAAATCGCAACGACGCCCATTCTCGTTCACCCTGCATTGGGACAAGCAGTTCCACATGCACATTGACGCTTCCAGAGATTGCACTTGGGGGTTGTCTTGGCGCAAACCCGGGGAGACGATGCTGACCACCCGGTTTACTTCGCCAACCACAAATTTTCTAATGCCGAGCGCAATTACACCACTACCGAACAGAGGCCCTTGAAATGGTGTATTCGCTCCAAAAGTTCCGCCACTATCCTCTCGGGAGGATAATTCAAGTTCTTTACGAATCATTCTGCGTTAAAAGTACTTGGTCAATAAGCCCGTCTTGGAAGGATGGATCCGTCTGCTGGCTCCTACTCTTCCAAGAATTTACATTCGAAGTGATTGTCAAGCCCTGGTGGTTGAATGTTGGACCCGATCATTTATCCCAGCTTGGAAACAGTGGGAGAACGACGGCTCTCTCGATGATCAGCCCTACCGGATACTAATATTTTCTCGCGTCGAAGCCGTACCCGATTATTTGGCCGATATCGCCACTTATTTGACCACTGGCACGGTGCCTCAGACACTACATCCCATTTCGTAGCGACACTGTTCGTTCGTGCCGCCGAGTATCAACCGATAGCAGTGGCGGCTATACAAATTGGGTCTTGATGAGGTTCAGTGCGGATGTATACTTGACCACGAGCGTGAAGCCGTAATGTTGGAATGCCACAACGGCAGTAAACGGATTCGTTGGTGCAGGGGTGGCAAAGCAAGTCGTATCGACCCTTCCATGAGCTTAAGGCTACAGTGTTCAGCAAAGTCTCGGAGTTGGGGCCCTTGTTTGGACAACAGGCTGAAGGCGCACAACGAGAACAGGGCACGAGGTCTAGCGGGGCGATGGAGATAGAAACAGTGATCTGTGATTGACTTGGGGACGAGTCAAGAAACTGTGGTCGGGGCCTGTTGGGGCCCTTGTTTTGAAAACTTGTTTTGAATATTTTGAATTTTGAATAAAGGACAGATTTTGGGTTGCGGAACGACACATGGTAGTCGCAACCAAGTCGCAACTACAGTAAGTCGCGGAGCTATCAAGGTGGCGAAGAAGCAAGAGATAGCTGAAGAAAGCAAAATCATAAGTGCAGACGGAGAGAAGATACAACGGAAGACAGAAAGCAGAACTCACAACTCACAAGAGAGAAGCCGGAAGCCGCCGAAGAAGAACACAAGAGGAACTGGCAGTTGCGATGGTGGGTGAATAAATAGCAGTCACCCGGCCGAAAGAAGAAAGGAATGCGACAGAAGAGGCGAATGCAGAGTGCCTGAAGAGGATTGAGCAGATGCTGCAGAGGGAATCCATTCCGAGCATGATATCTCTGTAGTTCCTAGGTTTCTCTTATCTATCTTTCTGTCCTATAAGATGTCTGTGACAGAGTTGTAAGGATCTTACTGCGGAAGCGATGTAACTATGGATTTGGTTGAATATTATTAATATACCTGCAGGTTACTGTCTGATCTTATGAGTCACATGCATGCATGATGTCTGTGATGCTTTAAAATTTTATTTGCTTAATACCTAGTCGATGTTCTGAATGTTCTTGCGTATATATGATGTTGATGCAATCGATTCTATGTTAATCATGAGTTGCAGATCCCTCCATCACCATTGATCTCTTTCCCCCCTTGCATGCGGTCGCGACACGCCTCGGGTGAGACTCTCTGCTCTCCGGAGTAGGGTGATAATGCCGGCGTGGTTCTAGACTAATGCGGATACCCTTGTTGGCTCCAACCTCTGAACCTGGGTCTTGCCTGCGAGACCTGTTTCTTCGCCAACACTTGCCCTCACAAATTGCATAGAGAGAAAAAAATTCCTCCTCCTTCTTCTCTTGTGGCCTCCTCATCAACAAGCTCTACCACTGCTCAAAAGATGCTGCAATAAACCTGTCCTCCAATGCTCTCTCCCAAGTATGCAAGCTGAAAATGATGCTCCTCATGGAAATATAGAAGGTGTAGTGGAATCCTTCTTGCTGTGCTATGGCCTCCTTAAGGTAGGAGTGATGATATGCATGGGAAAAGTTTTCTCCCAATGATGATCCTCTCATCCATGCTATCATCCAAATAAAAATCTCACCCCTGATTTCTGCAATGTGTTGGGGCTGAATGGAGAGTTGTTTTGATTTCCCACGATGGCCCTCTCTCCATTTGAAGTGTCCATGGGGCTGCCTCTATCCTTGGGCTGAAATGGTATGGCCTCCAAGAATGGCCCAAGCTACCCCATCAAGAAAAACCAGCCATGAAATGGCTCCTCAAATTCTCCAAGTGGTTCCTCCCACTAGAAGAGACAAGTAGCAATGTGGCAATCATGGTTTTCCCATGGTGTCTCCTGCAACATAAGACATGTATAATGGGGAGAATCATGCTCCCAATGGGTTGTACATCTAATACTCTCCAAATAATGCTCCTCATGTGTGTACAAACATCAGTAATACAAGGAGCAATACATAATAAAAGCAAGTTGTCAAATGACAATCGAAGAGTGGTTCAAAATTCCACTCATGGAACCTGTGTAGTGCCTCTTGGCCTGCCTCAAAATCAAAAGTAACAAGTGTTGTACTAGCCACTTGTTTTCTACCACAAATTCCTCATAATATGGAATCATAAAATTACAAATTGGTGCCAACGGTGCACACCAAGAAGCAGGTGGCTTCCCCCACAACCATCATAAGAATAGCAAAAATCAAGGCTACAAGTAGCTGCAAGTACATTATACCAATTACAAGAAGGGATGACCCTCCTTGAGACAATAGGCTACTCATATGAAGTAAAGAGGTACAAAATGCGAAATTATACCTTCTCTACCATGTACTTGAGACCTTGAACTGAAATGGCTCATCTGAATGCTCTCCCTCTCCTCCAATGAGTAAGGGAATGGTTGTGCCAACCTCTCCAAAATCATCCGGGCTATGCATCTATCCATATGATAATGAAGATCATGATGAATGCCCTCCCAAGTGAACTCCTCTAGAAAAGCAAAGTATGCATCCAAATGCATAGCTAGGAAGTCCTCATATGCTGCATGTAATGGTTTCTCCTTGAGACTTGAAGCCCTAGTCAAGAAGAGTCTGCCATAGTGTTAGATGACCATATCATCAACTCTGTATTAGTCATCTCCCTCATGGTCATCAAGAATCATGCATGCACCAAGATCCTGGGAATACTCAACCAAAAGCTAAGTCCTCCAACCTAGATCAATCCTCCACATAGACAATGCTGGTAATCTGCAATAAGGTGCTCTCCTCATGCTGCTGCCCGCTACTTTGACATACCCCATGCCAAATTCATCCTCCAAGTTGCTACCATGCCCATCATGTAGTTGCTCATGCTCAAATAGAAATGACGCTCTCTGAAAATGAGCCTCCCATGAGAGACTATCACCTCCAAATAATCTCCCGATCCTGGCCAATGTAAGCATGAGTGGCCTCCATCTACTCCAATGCATGAAAGAGTCCTTCCTTAAAGGAAGTATCCTCTCACTCACCAAATCTATGGGGCAGTCATCCTGCATCATGAATATGTTATCCTTCATCCATGCAACAAACTCTATTAGTGCATTATAGCTGATGAGAGTGGGTGAGACTGAAAATGAGAGAGTGTATCCCTCCTCCTTGAGTTTACCCCAAACTCCCTACGCCGTGTTGGACTCATATAATGTCTCCACCTCTTCGGAATCCAAGAGTGGTGAACCAAATGACATGATGCCTCTCATCATCTCTAGATCATGTGGCCTCCCAAGTGGAATTCCTCCAAAAAGTGAGACATCAAGATAGGAAGTGGACTGTTTATATGAGAGGAATGAAAGGTCCCTCTCTCTTTACTGCGCAGTGCATTCCTTCTCCTATGTGAAGAAAATCTCTAAAGTAGATAAGGGTGAATTCCCATAATCCCTTCAAGCTGATCATTCTGCTCTTCTTCTTCTTCCAATGGTGCAGCCCTGTAGGTTCTTCTATGCACCTCCTCTCTACCAACATGTGAGTGTATCTCCTCCTTAATGAGAGGCCCTAGATCTTGGCCTTCCTTTGAGAGAAATATCTCTACACCTCATAAATGGAAGAGTGCCCATCATACAATGGGGGTCTTGCCTCTAGCAAGCCATCCTCCTGATTTTCTCCCCCTCTATAAAGATGGAATGATCTTTGTTTCATGGTCCCCTTCCATGCATGCAAAGCGTTTGAATTTTTGTCACACTATGTTGCACATTAGTTTTCATCAATCCCCTTTTGAAAAACTCTTTGTGACTTCAACATATGATATCTCATTTGCACGAAAACATGAAATAGAATTCTGAAACCAATCATCATGAATCATACCTTTGAGTTGCAGCACTGCTCCTCCAAAGGCCTTAACTTTTTCCTTCCATCCTTCTTGCAGTAGCTATGGGAAATTTACTGCATTGTGGATCTGCATGTGTGGCTGAATGCTCACACCCTTCGTGAGAATAACTAGGGCTTGCTTCATCCACAAACCCTTTCAGAAAATTTCTCCAAATTTTCCCTTTCATCAGATCTTCAATGATGTTCTCAATGGTCTGGAAAAGAAGAAGGGAGACCTCCTCTTCCGTCATTCCTTTTCCCTTGTTTCCTTGGAAAATATCCTCTTCTTGGAGAGAAGCTCCTCTTGCTGATGGTGTTAAATCTTGTGCATACTCTGAGCCAAGATTGATGCTCTGATACCACTGTAGTGTTCCAAATATGGAATTTTTTGCAACAACGGGAATATCTTAAGATATTCCAATTCCTTCTTCAGTGAGGTGTCAAAAGTCAATTTCAGAGATTTAATATTGGGGCATTTATAGGATATGTCTCCTTCCAAAGAAGGAAGATATCCTGAGGCTAGCTGGCCCTTCACAGACTCTGCCTATGGATATGCAATATTCCACTTTGGGAATTTCTGCTACAGGGTCCTTGAGGACGCTGTATAAGGAAGCCTCTGCAAAAATAAGGCAAAACACCATTGGGATGCCCTAGAACACATCTAATAAAACTCCCTTGCAAAAAATTATCTCAAAGAAATAACTCTAGATGGGTTATATAGATCTCCCCAATCTAGGTCTCTAAAACAATGCTCAATGAGAGAGCTTACATCAATATATGAAAATTAATATTAAATCTGCAACTATGAATACATCATAAGAGGGAAAATGCTACAGAAATCATTATATTATGATATCAGCAAAAAAATACAAGAAATATCATGAGGGGCAAGCCACTCAAGCTTTAGGAACCAACCTCCAATGACTAAGCAACAAAGTACACGAGTTGCTGCAACTCCACAAAATGCTGGAGATTAGTTACTACGCTATCTCTATGAAGGTATGAGCTGTTGAATATGAATGAAATGTACATATGGCTGAAGGATTACAAATAATATCCCCATAATAAAGGAATGGGCTTAAATACTAGATTTCTAGCCTATCTAGAAGAGATTTCTAGAAATGCCAGAGAATACAAAATGTGACAACTGAGTTGTCACTGCAACTGGTACAAAATGAGAATGAGGCTATGGCTGATCTGAAATATGATTGCCCTCCTCTGATAATGTCTCTAAGAACAAAGGGCTGATCCCTTTGTCTCAAAAACACACTCCTGATGTGCTCCATGAACCCTCCTCACACTGCCATCATAAAATAACGTAGTTCTTCCCTAGACTGCAAAGTGGGAGATGATGAATACTTGGCCAAGTGCCAAAGATGTTAAAATGAAGCCCGGGAATCCTCCTTGCAGCTCCTCCAATGAGTATATCACTCCTCCACTGAAGAAAACAAGTCAAGAAAGAATCCATGAGTTCCTCTCTTATTTCCCCCAGCAACACAACGTCCTCTCTGCTGCAGAGCTAACACTGTAGCTGATGGTAGTAGTTGTGGCCAATGCTGGATTGAGGAAAATGCAGCTCAATCCTCATCCTTCCTTGAGGAAGAGGTAGGGATCCCCGACCGGGAACACCCTAGTGCCCAAGGGCACAATCACCCTACTAAATAGCCCAGGGATGCAAGCCTCTGCAGACCCTATTTGAAAATCTATCTTCAAAACATGATCCAAATGGGTTGTCATCTCCTCCTTATAAATAAAGGAAAATTTTCTCTACCATGGTCCCACCAATTATGGTTTCCACCCTCATGTGAGTGTCTTCTCTCCAAAACTACGCAGCTAGCCTCTCCTCCTTGGGTAGCGCTGCTGACTTTTGTCAAAGGTGACTAAATCAAGTGATTCGGGTTCCATTCACACCCTTAGGCGTTTATTTCAGTTGCTTATTTGTCCTCATTTCACACAAGGAGTGTTATTTCTTCATTAAGAAAGGGCTAAGGTGTCCCCTTACCCATTTTATTAAACAAAAATAAAATATGCAACTTTAATGTTCCATTTTAGCTTGAGGCTAAAAATTGGGAACATTATAGAACTCTTCTAGTGTGCAGATCTGATATGGATCTAACCTTTCGCACACAGATCTATTCTAGATCTGATATGTAATGCATAGCTGCTTCAGTTCATAATATAATGTTTTTAAGCTTTCTTACAACCTAACACATTGTTGCAGCACCTCATTCTTGAGGAATTCTTCATCGAAATTCTCTATTTTTCTCTTGTACATTGTATGGGCCCTATTATAAACCTGATTTACTGATGTATAAGTGATTAATGAACCATTATATTTATCTCCTACATATATTTGGATGAACTGTGTTATTTTCTGGGCAGAGTTATTTTGTAATGCTGCAGCCCCTTCTTTGGGCATTTTCCAACTGCACTAGGTGTGGGGAGACCTGTTTAAACCACCTAGAAGGATTTTTTTTTGAATACCTCTTGGATTTAGGTCTTAGATTGTCAGATCTAAGGGATCCAAGGGTTGGTTTCCAATCCTGTAGCATACATTCCTGAAAAATGCGTTTTTCAGGCATGCCTTTCTAGCAGTCCCATTTTGGGGATATTACATCTGGATAACTATTTTCCAAGATTTGCCAAAAATTAGAAGGGAAAATAATCATTTTTTGATTTTCAAAGTGTGTCTTAGTAGAAATTTGAGGTGTAGAGGTCTAATTTTGAGTACTCATACCCCCTAAAACTTCTTGTGTCTTAGTAGAAAGTTGAGGTGTAGAGGTCTAATTTTGAGTACTCATACCCCTACAACTTCTCTAGACAACACTTATTACATCTTATATCAAAAAATTGTTAAAAATCTTGTCCTTTGGAAATTTTTTAATAATTTAAAACTGGCACTTAGAATTAACCAAATTTTTCAAAACTTTAGAGATGATATAGTATGGTAATATACATTGAATTTAGACACTAGGACTCACCTAATAATATACCATTAAGCCACACTCCAAATTTGGGGTATATTTGGGAGATAAGTGTTAAAAAACACAAATAATTAGCTAAGGAAAAAAAAACACCCTAGAGTGAACTCACTTCCTAGTAAAGTCCTAATCTACCTAGGCATGTTACATGACTCTTTTTCATCATACTAAAATCATTTTTACAACGAACTCATAGATTTTTGGAATTTGAACAAAAAAATGGTGAGAGAAAGAAGATGAAGTATGGAATTTCTAACTGATCTGATGATGGTAGAATGATTCAAGTTCACTTTTATCATGGATTTGTGGAATTTTAACAACAAAATGGTGAGAGGAATAAGATGAAGTATGGAATTTCTGACTGATATGATGATGCTGGAATTCTTCAAGTGCACTTTGATCATGGAGTCTTTGACAAATATTTCACATGCAACTTTAGTGGTCAACACCTCCCTATTAGGTGTTCCCAACCACTAAGGGGAAAGAAAAGTCCTTGTCACATCCTTCAATTGATAGGTGGCATATGAATGATGATGAAATTGATGGGGTCATAGGGATCTCAAGGCTAAATCCCATGGGTCCCAAAGCTACCTAGGCCTGTTACATGACTCTTTTTCATCATACTAGAATCATTTTTACAATGACCCCGCAGAGTTGTGGAATTTTAACAACAAAATGGTGAGAGGAAGAAGATGAAGTATGGAATTTATGACTGATCTGATGATGTTGGAATTCTTAAAGTGCACTTTGATCATGGAGTTGTGGAATTTGAACAACAAAATGGTGAGAGGAAGAAGATGAAGTATGGAATTTCTAACTGATTTGATGATGTTGGAATGCTTCAAGTGTACTTTGATCATGGAGTCTTTGATAAATATTTCACATGCAACTTTAGTGGTCAACACTTCCCTAGGTAGGGTTGGCTAGCAACCCTGTTAGGTGTTCCCAATCCCTAAGGGGAAAGACAAGTCCTTGGTACATCCTTCAATTGATAGGTGGAATATGAATGATGGTGAAATTGATGGGGTCATAGGGGTCTCATTTCCAAATCCCATGGATACAAGGATAAAAATAATGAGGGATGTCCACATATTGGGTATATGGATGTAGGAGGGAGAAATAATGGATACATAAGCTACTCCAACCTTTTCTTTTCCACCCATCTTTATTTTCCTTTTCCATTTTCTTTATTTTTCTTTGTATTATTGCTCAGGGCTCCATGAAATGAGAGCATGATATGTATGATGTAAATCAGTTACTAACATCTTAAGGTGAAGTAGTTTATTCCCCACTAGGGGTTGGGATGTGCATGGGTTCTTGTAATATCCCCAGTTAATTAATTTTGTTATGGGTTCTTGTAATATCCCCAATTAATTAATGTTGTTAAGAAGAATTTCCAATTTTGAAATCTTGGCAATTGGGAGATATTTTGGCATTAAAACTTAGGAAAGTGGATAAATCAAAAGAAGATTTAAATTTTGGGTAAAGAGAGGGACCCACTTAGGGAAAAAAGGAAAATTGTGGAGCTAGTGGAAGGTGAGGGGCACTCCATGAGGGAATACGCACCCGTTGGAGAGCTCGATTGGAGAGGGGATGGAAAAAAGAAATTCGTTGCGTGGAGTCCACAAGGAAAGTGAAGGGGAAAAAATTATAAATGGAAGGTGGAGCACTCATTTTGGAAACTTTTGCTAATTTTATATATGAAATATTATTTGTTCAATATTTTTAGCTGGGTCGACGTAGTGTTTTTCAACACACGGAATTTCCGAGGGGAGATCTCAACTCCTACTTCTGTGGACTTCGAATGTGTTAAATTTGGAAACTAGGGCCAAATTCCACCTTGGGACAACTCATTCGACGGGAGATGTTGATTTCAATGGATTCCTCTTTTCGAGAGGTCCAATATTGATCTAAAGATCATCTCATTCGAGATTTTGAATTTATTTATTCACATGTGAAAATTGTTCAGGTTGGCCTCGGCTTAATATAGGCTCAAGGAGCCGAATGGACATGTCTCTTAACCCTCAACGAATTGTTTCAATAGGAGTGACCTCTCACATCATTTGGACATCATTCACTCACACATTCTTCTCTCTCTCTTCATCGGATTGATTCGTATAGCTTGGGTATCCTCTCTCTATCTCTCTCACACACGTATGGTTGAAGGACAAATTTTTGGGATAGTTTGTAGGCTGAAGTTTCAGATTGTTGACCAGTGTTGTCTGAGCTTTTATTGACCTCGTTTGACTACATTTTGAAGGTAAAATTTTTGATTTTGAGAGGCCGCATTGATTGGCATTAAAACCAAATATTTTCTGGGCATATTGACTTCAGGTTTGACTTTTGTTTGACCAAAAAAAGTACAGCAAATTTTCTCTCTCCTTTGACTGAGTTTGACCGAGTTGTTTTGGGTTGTATTTGACCTCTTACTCAGGCTAAGTTTGAGCAAGGAAGACTGAGATGCATTGGGGAAGAATAAATGTTTTTTTGACCAACGTTGACTTTAGGGTTGAAATTTGACTGCAGAATTTGACAAGGTAGATTTGACTATGTATTGGGAAAGAAAATTTGAATTTTATACTCTCTCCGTTGAACTATTGAATAATAATAAGAAAAATTGATCAAAGGGTTTCCCCACATTGGGTATTTTCCCTGACATCTGCCATATCTGGTGTTATCTTATCTTGGCTTGTCTTTTGCACTTTTTTTTATGTTCTATCTGCATTTATTGTCAATGTGATTAATGGTTAATGTGGTTGCTACTGGAAATAATTGGATATTGTTATTGGGGCCGCTCCTAAGCAACATTGGAGTAAATTGTGCTAAGCATAGAACATACCATTTTTACCTAAAATTAACAGAGTGCCACCCTAAGGGAGCCTTTGTTACATTCTTGGAGATGCTATAGAGGGATTTTGCAGGAGATTTGAGTTGTTGAGGAGCAGGTTGGGTGTAGTAATGACCACACACATCTCATGGGAGTGAGCTTCATGTCGGTGTTGGTTTCAGGGATTTAGAGGCACATTCTCTTGGCACATAGTAGTGTTTTTGCAGTGGTTTGAGGGGCATGATTAGTGGGCTACATACATGCCAAAGAGGTATTCACTGGGCCTGTGCAACCATTTAAGGAGAACCTACCTTGTTTGTGGGGACTCGAACCAGAGTTGGGGCTGATGATTTACAAGGGGAACACAAGGAGAATTCTTGGAGGGTTTCTTAGCTAATTTTGGAGGGATTTGGCAGTTGTTTCTTAGGCAATATAGATTACAGTTGGGAGTGATTTTCGAAGGTTGGAATGAGGCCCAACCCTTTTTGGGTTTTTATGGGTATTTAGAGAAGATTTTTTGGTTAAATTTGCAGAATTTTCCGAGTAGTATTCAGCCCAAAAATCACCTCCCTTTCATCAATTTGTTTTGCTACCCAACTGGTAATTTGCACCATTTTGTGGATTTTTCGAGTGGTAGGTTTGGGGCAGATTCCTTTCTGGGTTTTTCTACACAAATTTTGGAGAGGTACCAACTCCAATTTCAGGAGGTTCTTGGAACAAGAGTGGCAAATATCACCATTTTATTCCAACAATAGAAGCAATAATTTACTGGGTCTGTGCAGAGCTTAGTTGGGTTGATATTCAAGCACTTCGGTAGTAATTTATGAACTTGGGATTTTTATTGCTTGCTATAGAATTCCCATGTTCCTATTTCCCTCACAATATTGTACTTATTCAACTCAAAAATTAATATAAAGACCCAATTTTGGTGCAAATATATGTGTATCTGATATTTATGTATGTTTGCAATTTTTGGGTGTTGTTCATGAGCATGTTTTTTTGTTATTCACTGTTAATTTTATATTAGGAATATTATAGTGGTATCAGATCCATATCTTGGCCAGATGTGGGGTATCCAATAATATCATGGAATATTTGAAAATGTGTGCACGGTGACAAGTGAAACCGTAGACTTACCCATGGCTCAAGGGAGATTCCGTATGTCAGAATTCTGGGGTGGAATCCGCTGGAACAATGAGAATTTGGCCCAGTTGAGGAGGGTGACAGACCAGATCCATCCTCATCCTTACAATAGAGACACTATAGGTGCGTAGGTCATGGATGTGTATCTATTTACACCACGTGGGGAAAATCGACAACATTAGGGCACCAGATCTCTTCAAAAGGAGTGGGCAGGACAGGGACTGTTAGAAGGTGAGACCAAGAGGCACATTTTTTGGTGGAGGATTGGCTTTGGATATAAGGAGCCTGAGGAGTAGGTTGAGCATGATGTAGAGGGTGTAGGAGTGACCATTTTTGGAGACCTCTTTGATAGCACCATTTGACACCTTGGGGGAGAGAGTAGAGCATACACCCATAGGGCCATCCATTGACGATGTGGTAGGAGACATATAAGAGTGCATGATGCTATTCTACAATGGAACAAGGAGATGGAGGGAATAAGAGTGGTTTGTGCCAAGTTAGTGACCAAACTGATTCACATTGGGGAACAATTGGATTCCATAATGGTATAGCTAGAGTGCACATCGTAGCATCGAAGAAACCCTCTTCAAACATACATATATGGGGCTTGTGGCACTAGTAGGTTGCCTCTGTACATTGGAGAGGGAGAGGTAGAGTCACCTCGATATTTTATGTGTTGACCGTGATGACTGGATGAGGCGACATGAGTTGTGCATGGTGCAACATTCACAAGATGGAGGGCTTGTTTTATGTACGGGAATTCGTACATTCGATTACTCTCTTGGGATTGGATGGTGAGAAATTTTGAGTTGGTACCCGATGGAGTGGGTTATGGAGATGGTCGTGGACCTAGGTGAAGCTTAGCAGGAGCTTCCAAGCATTGGGGATACTAAAAGGCTAGACTGAAATTTGGATCCAGGTGGGACTACCTATCATTTCCCAGATATGTTGGTTGATGATGACCTTGGCGGTATAGTTTACCTAGTGGTTTAGAGCACACATTCACTAGGGGAGTTTCATTTAGCACCAGTGGCCCACCAGTTTATGGACAGACTCCTTGGGCTGTCTTGGTATGATGGTTCAATGTTGCAAGAAACGTCCACCCTGGCTCAAATGCCCGATCTTTATCTCGTACAGGATCCATCGTATGAAACGCGGATCAGGCTTGAATGTATGGTTCCTGCCATTTCGGAAACATCTAGCCTCGATCTGCGTTTTTGTACATCGGAACTGCATTTTGTATGATATATCAGTGTACAGAGATGTGGTGTTTCCAGGTTGGAACCGTTCGTATCATGATTGTTTCCGTACAGATCTGCAGGGGGATGATCTATTTCACAAGGTTCTAAATATATATATTTTTTATTTGAATTAAGCTAGGTTGGGGCTTAAATGCTCCCTCATGGTAGTGTTAAATTATTACATCCTTTTACTTAAATTTTTAACATTACCATGAAATGACTCAGGATATTTGAGATTGGTTCCAACCTCATTGGACTTCATATGGAGAAAATAATAGGCTTGTGGAATTTCATTAGATTATATCATGTATTAGGGCATCTGATTGACATTTAATCAAGAGCACCAAGTCCTATATGTACCCTAGTATTGGTGGTGTTAATCGTTGAACTCCTTTATCATGTCGTTAGCAAAAAATTCCCTTTCAATCAAGTCAAAATCATCGATCAAGCATGTTGAGTTTTTTCTACCATATTTTAAGGCTTGTATTAATCATTAGGTATTTTGATCAAAGTTGGGCAATGTTGACTAATATGATAGACAATTGAGGTAGAAGAAAAGGCTAGACAAGAGGAGAAGAATCTAGATTCTAGATGGTTGATGCTCCAATAATAATTCATTAATGTACGATAAATGCCATATCTATCTTGATTTATGTACAAATATGCATGTTTCCATATCTTCTACAACTAATTTGGTGTTTTGGATTTTTTTTTAATATAAATGAAAAAAATATATAATATATATATATATAGTAGACGCTTCTGAGATGCTTCGCTTCCTAGATTTTTGGGAAATGACGCTTCCACGTCCCTGCTTCGTCCCCGCTTCGTGCAACATTGCAATGGTTGTACATGGGATCACAATATGATTAGCATACTCAGGTAGGAGTTTGTCCAAGGAGATGGCATTGGTAGGACACTAGACAATGCCTTGTATGGAGTCTAGGGTTCTCCCCAGTTATGTGGGGCACAGTGGTCACGGAGGAGCAGCATAATGGTGGCATTGAAACTGATTTGTATGGGGATTCACCTCTCATGTCTCTCAGGGAGGATTTGGGGCTCTAGTGCAGCAACCAACAAGGTGTGGGAGTTGTGAGCTCCCAGTATGGTTGGGGAATCTAGGGATCTGAGTGGCGAATGGATTACTCCACTTCTCGTTGGGAAAGGTTAGGATGGAGAATGATCCAATTCTTTCCCAGGATGAATCATGGGGAATCACTGAGACCATCATCATATGGAAAGGTAGGTCATTTCTTAGGACTGAGGCTAGCCGTGGAATGGTGGACTCAAGCATTGTTGAGTTTTCCTTGCAGGTTGGGCATAATGTCGATCATGATAGATATAGTGGTTGAACGTTACTGGAGAGGAGGATACTATACAAGTGCATTGAGCAGTCGGGCATGAATGGGGTGTCATGATGTTAGTAGGATAGGTTCATTTTGCAATGAGCAGGGGATTATGGGATAAAAAGGCTTAGCATTTCAACTACCCATAGAGGTGAGCTAGTTTCTATAGGGGAAGGTCATCTAGATCTTCCATTGGGTTTTAATGATTATTTGATGGTTTGGGGGACTACACAGTATGGTAGGGTAATTAGCAGGAGGAGAACATGGGAAGCTCATACAAATGAGGATTCAATCCCATAGAGTTTTTATTGCATCTTAGGATACCACTCCTAAAGTGCACAAGAGAGACTATTCAGTAGAGAAATTTCAAGAGGAGATGTCCAATATTTAATGGTGGCATGAAGATGGTGTCTAGTGCCCTTGCCGAGTTGGGCAGTGAGGGGAGTGACATATGCATCATGTTGACAAGGATGGCTTTGGATCCTGGTATTGAGGGATTTCCCCATGTCTAGACAGTGCAAAGATCATGGATGACTAGGTTGCACGTTTGGGACCTTGGTATTGTTTGCAGTGACTGCTTGGGTCAGCTGATCGAGAGGGTTCTTGTTAAGGAATTTCTTGAGGACACACAATTTTTGGTGGGGAGGACTGTAATATCCCCAGTTAATTAATTTTTTTAAGAATAATTTCCACTTTTGCAATCTTGAAAATTGGGAGATATTTTGGCATTAAAGATTAGGAAAGTGGATAAAACAAAATAAGATTTAAATTTTGGGTATAGAGAGGGACCCACTTAGAGAAAAGGGAAAATCACGGAGATAGTGGAAGGTGGGGGCCACTCCATGAGGGAATACACACTTGTTGGAGAGCTCGACTAGGAGAGAGGAGGGAAAATGAATTTCGTTGGGTGGAGCCCACAACGAAAGAGAAGGGGAAAAAATTATGAATGTAAGGTGGAGCACTCATTTTGGACACTTTTTCTAATTTGGTATCTGAACTATTTTTTTCTCAAGTTGTTTAGTTGGGTCAACAAAGTGTTTTTCAACACACAATATTTTCGAGGGGAGATTTCAAATCCTACTTTAGTGGAATTTGAGTGGCACCCTAGGGGAGCCTTTGTTGCATTCTCAGTGTTAGTCATTAGCAATTTTTTCTATTTTTAGATGACTAAATGTTTGTCCTAGATTTATAAAAGAAAGATTCTCGAATATTGTGAGTTTTAGAAATCTCACTGCCTTCATTATCCTTATACCAAAATTTTCACTAATTTTCCATTCTATGGTTAACCTACCACTCCTAGAAGACCCCTCATGGGCTTATGCCACTCATCTACATCCTATTTTCCCACCTATAACCTCAACACTATGTTTTGCCTTTGCTTCACCCCTCCACTTTCCATCTAGGGTTACCAAAAAAACTGTTCCTTCCCATGTTCACCAAGTCCCTCAAGCATTGATGGTCTCAAAACTATCTCTGTAGGCTCTTTAGATAAATCAAGTACATTGGGTTTTGGATCTTCAACTAGGTCAATTAGTGTTTCATGTTTTCTAAGGTTATCATTTCCAAAGAAGACTACCACTCATTTTCAAAGTCTGCACATGAGGTAATGAACAAGCTTAAATTTTTTGTGAAAGTGTTAAGAGGTAAATCAATAGGAGAAATTGATGAGGTAAGTGTTTTGTGCCTAAAATATGAAATCTTGCAGCAATGAAGACAGGAAAGTTATGGTTTTACACTTGGCAGTCCAACAAAGTGCCAAACAGTGATCAAATTGCAGAAAATAATATGGAGGAAGCACTAAACCCTAATTCCCTCTTCCACTAGGCTAGGGTTTGCTATGGAAAAGAAGCATAGGAGTAGGATATCCATATGGTAGGCCATATAAAAAATCATGAATAAATACCAACTCAGAAACATCATGCCTCCATCTTTTTCCAGGAATTCTTTCCAATAGCCAAGCCATTTGTCACACCTAAGGCCAGTTTTGCTTCAAACTATGTTTCTGACCAAACAAAGATGAATTTGACAAAAGTGAGAGAGGTTTTTTTCCATCATAGGTCCAAGAAGAAAAAAATCCTTCATATTTTACACAGGTGTCATGGTTTTAGAGAAATGTTAAAAATACAAGTGTCATGGGAGGATTGTTGCACTTCTGGAGTGACCTTGGGAAAATAAGGTTTTCTCATAGTTGGAGTGTCCAAATGACTTTCTTGATGATTCAAATGACAACTAGATTGGAAGATATTTCCAATGAGATATCATGGGCTTAATTGGGAGTTGAGGAAGGCCTCCAAACGTTGTCTGCACCAACACTCTGCATTTCTGCACCATCATTCAACACTTTTTGACGAGTCTTGGAAGAATCAACTTTTGATAGGTTAAATAAACTCCAATCAGAGAAAAAATGTAGATTGGGAAAGTATACAGGATAATATTTCCAACGAGATATTATGGGACCAATTTGGACACTGAGAAGGCCTCCAAATTCCCTCTTCCAATTGGCGTTGCACATTCAGAAGTTGGCATTGTGCGTTCAAGATTTGCCTAACCCATGGGCAGGTGTTGTGCCTTTGCCTGAACCGTGGACATGCACTGCACTTTTTCCTGACCCGTGGGCAGGCACTGCACCTTTTCTTGACCCATGGGTAGGCATTGCGCGTTTGCCCATGAAGCCCGACAAGCCCTAAACACGTTTAGGTGCTGCGCCTAGGAGAGCCCAACACCCGAATCTGTGTGCAAGCGCTACGCGTTGGGTAGGAAAGCCCAGAAACGCATGCAGGCACTACGCATTAGGTAGGGAGGACCCAAATCTATGTGCAGGTGCTACGCATTGGTCAGGGAGGACCCAACTCTGTGTGCAGGCACTACGATTTCGCCTGGAGTTCCTCCTTCACCTACAAGCACCCAAAAAACATCAAAAGCTCCTTCAAGATGACATCAAAAGACTTTCAAGGGAATTAAAAAGTTGGTAGGTGGATGTTGTTGAGCCCTAGAATTGCCTTCTCTTTTACAAACCTTCACTTCATTTCATCATTATTTTATTACTTCATAAGCCTAAAATCAATGAAGAATGATTAGGATTGCTTAAAGGTTACATGAAATCGATTAACATATTGTCTTTTCATGATTTTTGCTATTTTAACAATTTTCTGCAAAATAGCTACAGAATACAGGCATTCCGTAGCTGATCACGCGTTCCGTAGCTGATCCCGCATTCCACAGCTATTTTAGATTTTAAGTGGGTTACAGGTGTCGTCTCAAAGAAAGGCGCATATGGGCAAATTCCAGACTTCATCCACATCATTCCTTGATCCCTACAAAGTCTGAGCACAATTCTACATGTGGTTATGCACGTGGGAAACCAAAACCAAGAGGTAGAGTTCTACCGGGACACAAACTCTACAGCTGTCTGCAGCAAAGTACGCAACCTTCAATAAGAGTTTTAATTCGAATAGGAATGGGAAAGACAGTAATCCCTGCATTATCTCAAGTTTTGTTATGTAATTTCATTATAAAAATGACTTGGGAGACCAAGCAACGCTGGTTATATATTGGCTATATTTTGGCTTTTGCTGTTAAGTTTCAGAACCGTGAATACTCTGTTTTTCAGTCATTTTCTCCTTTAATGAAAGAAACATCATTTCTGTGAACGTGTTGAGTCAATTTTGAGTTAGATTGCGTGCTACCAGGTGGTGGAGGGCCCCTGCCTCCTGTGCAACTCTGTTTTATAATTTAGATAAGTATTTCAGTTTCGTTTTTAAGTTTTTGAAGTTTATGTTCATAGTTAATTTCGTTAATCATTACAGCTACACTTGTTCTAATAAACTTTTCCAACATATCATTCATGATGAACAAGATGGACTGTGTAATTTCATAGATTAATGGCATGTCAATTTCAATAGAATACTCCGGAGGTAGAATGCATGTGGTTCATCTTTGTCCTTTCTTTTCAAGTATGATAATGGCTCTTTAGTTCAATACTGTTCATTGTAGATTAATAGCATCTTAGTTTAGTTTTAACTCATTGCTTTAACACTTCAAGTTTAGCTGTTGTCCATTGTAGCTTACTTTGTCTTAGTTGATAAATTCAATCTCACGGGCTTAATTATTTACAAAACTTCTTTTGTTCAAAATTCATACTCATACACAATTATCTGGACAAAAGATAGTATTATTATAAGGTCTGGAGTATTTTGCAGCTTCTTTATCATTTCAAAAACAAGCCTCTTTCTCAAAGACTATTTTTGAAAGGAAATCTATAACTTTTGAGAAAGGTTTAATGGTGTTAAATTGAGTTGCAAAACAGAAGTAGAAACTAGTTTAGAGTAGAAAATTTACCTTGTTACAAATATTCTTTTCCACATATTTTCCAACAAATCTTTATTCATGGATGAGATGTTGTACATTGTAAGTTATCTGTTTGATTAGTGATTTAGGAGAAAACTTCATTTACACTTAGTTTGTTCATTTCTCGGGTTCATTTCAATTTCATGTTGTGAGTTTACAATAGAGTCATTATCAAGCTTTGTATTTGTTGGTTGCTATTCATGTTAGACTCTGTTTTGTTTCAGCATTTTCATTTATTTACCATCATAATTTAGGCTTCACTCTGTTTTGACCAATAGTTTCCCTTCATTTAGCACTTAGTTCTTTTCCTTTTCAAAATAAAACCATAAAACCAAAAACATCAGAAAACACTAAACACAACAAAGTAGGAAGAGGTTACTTAGGCACATATGGTGCACTTCACTTCAACAGTTTACTAACCCTGGTTGACAATTAAATGAGCTCAATTTAGGAGACTAGATTGAGACCAAACATTTTGGCGCCATTGCCGGGGAAGTGTAACTAGGTAACCTTATTTCTTACATTGAAAAAAAAAAAAAAACAAAAAAACAAAAAACAAAAACAAAAACTTCAATCACCTACCACACCCACTATATCATGTGGTGCAGTAAGAGCCACACATCCACATCATGAATTCATATATTTGCAGGTAGAAGAAGAGGTGACAAAGGAGGTTGAAGAAATGGATGGAGATGATGACAATGAGGAAGATCCTTTTGGATTTCCCATTCAAGAAACTGATATCAAAATTCAAATGAAGAACATCCATCCATCTGTACTTCCTAACTTCAAAGGTATGAGATCAGAAGACCCAGAAACCTTTCTTTTTGAATTTGAAATAATTTGTAGATCTTATGGCTACTCATTTCACATGCAAAAATTGAATTTGTTTCCGGCAACATTGAAGGATAGAGCTCTTAGATGGTTCATGACTTTAGAAAAAAATTCTATAAGGACATGGGATGATATGAAAAGAGTATTTTTTGGAAAAATATAAAGGTTATTGCATGCACCATGACCTTAGAAATGAAGTCTTTAACATGAACCAAAAAGAGGATGAAAGCCTAGAAGATTTAGTAGAGAGATTTACTTATAATATCAAAAGATCTAAATTGCATAATTTAAGATCAGATGCATTAAAAACTCTCCTACTAAATGCTATAAAGGATGAATGGATTGATCTTCTTAATCTTGTGGGAAAAGGAAATGTTTATCGATTGTCATTTCAAGAAATTTGTGAACTATGCAAGAACATATCAAGAGGAAAAGCAAAGTGTGTAAGGTCCCCTCAAGATCCATTTATGGCAAAAGTAAGTAAGTCAGCATCAGGATTGGTAAGTCAAACTGAACCTAACAATTTGCTAAACATTCTTGGCAATTTAAATAAACAAACTGACATGCTAAGAATGCAAAACAAGCAAAAAGTTGCTTCATTTATATTTTGTTCTAAATGTAGAAAGAAACATTCTTTGCATGAATGTCCACTTGATAACATTAAAATGTGTAAAATTTGTGCAGGATCACATACTACTGAATATTGCCCATCATTACCAGGGTTGAAGGCAATTTACCAGAAGGATAATGGAGCAAATCAAGCACAAGAGCAACTTTGTTATGTAGCTCCAAGAGGGCTATGGAAGCCTCATCAACCCAATATGATGCAATATCCTCATGCACAGTATCAAGGTTATGCACCACAATTTCAAGATAATTGGAAAACACCCTTGCCTTGGAAACCTTGGGCATCTCAATCCCAACTTCAAAACCAACCTTGGAAACCTTGGCCATCTCAATCCCAACCTCAAAACCAATCTTGGCAACAAAGTTGGCAAAGGCCCTATAAAGGAAATCCACCATATCCTCAATCTTTCCCTCTCTATCCTCAAAACCATCATCAATGTTATTCATACCATTCGCCTCCACCACAACATCAATACCACCCTTATTTGACCTCAATTCAACCTTTTCCATTACCATTCACAAAAACACCCCAAAGATTCCCCACTCCACTACCTCCACAACCATTTCATATCCCCAACAATAAAACACCTCAATCAACTTACAATTCTGAGGTATTGCAAAATGATTCACCAGCTGTCATTGAAGAACAAAAAACATAAGAAGAAGACTCAGATAAGGTCCAAGAATCAGGGATGTCTATTGATAAAGAGGAGATATTGGAACCAGAGATTGAAAAGTCTCATGCATGCCTATCACCAGATTCTATGAATGAAGATCACATCTCCGAAGACTTGCATTTCATGATAGAGGAAAGACAAGGAAGACAAGATTACATTGAATCTAGGTTCAATTCAGTCATTGGATTCCAATGCTCAATTATTCAATATATTCTGACATCATCTAAATCAAGGTAGTTGGCATCTCATATACAGGTACATATCAAAGAGTGTCTTTCAAACCTGCATATGAGTTTATCTATCATCTTGTTACAGACATGGTTCCATTGGAAGTACTCATATACTTGAACAAGATTTTCTTTTTCAAGTAGAGTAGGACATAAAAAAAAAAAATTAAAAAAAAAAAAAAAGAAGAAGAGAAAAATAAGTCCTATTGTGAAAACCAGCTTGTTGGCTCAATTGGACATGTGCTTTGCTTGAAAACCAGGCAACTGGCGAGCAAAGTTCACAATAAAGTTCTACAATTTCATGATGGTTTCAATCTTTCATGGTTCTTCAAATCATTCTTGGTTCTATGCTCGAGTTGGATGATGTGGAATTACTTAAGGTCCACCTTCCAACAGATCTTGTCCCATCGACCTCAAAACTTTATCTGGGATCAAGATTAGAGATTATTTGAAGTGCTTTGGAGCTTGCATTCATCAATGGCAAGCCTCCTCGTTGATAACAATGGGAATACAACAATGTCTCTTGATTGTCAAATCTTGCAGGCGACTCGACTTCGACACATTCATTCGTCCCTGTCAAGATGCACTGAGGTACCTTGACACTCATTTACATTATCAGTGAGTTGTCTCGCATTGGTTAACGATTTTCATTATTGATCGGTAATCCAATGATTTCTTCCCATGCTCGACTTCGACACATCTATTCGCATGGTAAGAATTGTACCATGAATGTTGGCTTTGATGAAGACTAATGGTTTTATGGAATCAACAACAACTTGCAGCAGTACATTTTATTAGTTTCTTGTAGCAGAATTTTCATCTTCTTGTCAATTCAACCACAACTGCAGAAAGTGGCAGTTTCTACAGCCATTGCTGAAGCAGCCTGTTTTCATTTTTTGCAACTTTTTCCAGAAGGCAGTTTTGGCGCAAATGTTGCAAGAGATTGGAGCAGAAATAAAAAATTCTAAGCTTCTGGGTTTTCTCAGAATATGATAAATTGAGTAAGAAGCAGACATAATTTGAAAAAAAGCAAATTTTAAGGGCATTTCAGAAGGGTTTTTCAGGCAGATTTTCAATTTTCAGCATTATGGACAGAATATGACAGATTTGAGTATTTTTGCACAGCAGCACCTTTTCTTCATCAAAATGAAATTATGGAAGCATGTGGCAGTAGAGAAGGTAAAAATACACAGTTTCCCTTTGGAATCACTCAATTTGGCCTTAGAATGAGTTCGTGGCGTACTTTTTTGTTGCAACATTGGGAAAAATGAAGGGTGAAACAAGACAGAAAATGATTTTATCATAACTTTCAAACCGTGCATCCGTTGGTCCTGAAATTTTTATGGTAAATGCATTGAGGCAGGGTGAATAAACATAGAAAATTTCAGAAAATTTCAGTGTGTATTTTTCAAGAAATTGGCCACTTTCACCTACAGCCATTTCTCATTTTTTGGGAGATCCGTGCAACCAATGGCAGATATTTTTTGTCAGAAGATGCATAATAATGTTGGTAACAACCTCAAAAAAATTCAGGGAAGTCCGATGTACCATTTGAGAGAAATTGCAAAATTCATTTCATTCTACAATTTCACTCCATCTCACGCCATTTTCATTTCATTTCACAAGTCCATTCCACTTTCACTCCATCTCACGCCATTTTCATTTCATTTCACAAGTCCTATTCCACTTTCACTCCATTACATTTCACATCCATCTTCCATATTCATACTTCATTTCTTTTTACAGATTGCATGTTGCAGCCACATCTTGTTCAGCAGTTCTGACATAATTGTACAACCTACAAAGAGATGATGATTACAGGAAATTGAAGGATTCTGTTTTGAAGACCAACATGCTAAAAGGGAACCAAAGGAACAGTATCAAGCATAGCAATTAACAAGGTCAAAATTCTGAGGTAAATTGTGAAAATTATTTTAATAGCAAAAAGTTAAAACATGAAATAGATACAATGTGTATAATCATATGTTTCCTAAAACAACCTATCATTCGAATTGATTAACATATCTTGGCCATATCCCTTATCCAACATTCTAACCTACTATTCCACATCTCCTTAAGATTGTATCATTCACTTATTTCACCCTCCATCAGATCCATAGCCACTTTGTTTTCCCTTATAGCTTAATTACCTCCATCCATTCACTTCCATTTACACTTTGCAGCCAATCCATCTCTAAGTGCAGAAAGGTAATTCTAAGGGTGAAGCATCATTCTTCAACTAATCCATCTTCAGACACAGAGATACAGTTATAAAATAAAGCATTAGACTCTGTAGTCAATCTAGCTTCAAACATAGAAAAGTAATTCTGAAAGGAAGATAATCTACACAAAGGAGGAATGTGGCTAATTGTCAGGACAGAATCAGTTGAAGTCAAGTATTTGGAAGGATATCCATAAGTCAAGGAACTACTACAACAAGCAAGGAGGCTAAATTTTATCAAGAAATTTGATGGCTTCCATAAGGAGATTACAAAATATTTTGCCAAATCTTTTGATGGAGCAGAAGAAGAAAAACTGACATGGTTATTGAAAATAAACTTGACATTCCACTACAGGAGGAAGATGAAGAACTAATTTCTGAAAATTTAACAGAGATTAGAAAATAGATTAGGGCCAAAAGAAGCAGAAAGATAAGGTTGGATGTTCTAACAGAGGTTTCAGAGCGCATGGAATAAAGTTTTGATGAAATTGCATGAGGACATGCAATAGTCTTGCAGTGGGGGTATGTTGAGCCCTAGAATTGCCTTCTCTTTTACAAACCTTCACTTCATTTCATCATTATTTTATTACTTCATAAGCCTAAAATCAATGAAGAATGATTAGGATTGCTTAAAGGTTACATGAAATCGATTAACATATTGTATTTTCATGATTTTTGCTATTTTAACAATTTTCTGCAAAATAGCTACAGAATACAGGCATTCCGTAGCTGATCACGCATTCCGTAGTTGATCCCGCATTCCGCAGCTGTTTTACAGTTTGAGTGGGTTACAGGTGTTGTCTCAAAGAAAGGCACATATGGGAAAATTCCAGACTTCATCCACATCATTCCTTGCTCCCTACAAAGTCTGAGCACAATTCTACATGTGGTTATGCACGTGGGAAACCAAAACCAAGAGGTAGAGTTCTACCGAGACACAGACTCTACAGCTGTCTGCAGCAAAGTACGTGACCTTCAATAAGAGTTTTAATTCGAATAGGAATGGGAAAGATAGTAATCCCTGCATTATCTCAAGTTCTGTTATGTAATTTCATTATAAATATGACTTGGGAGACCAAGCAACGCTGGTTAGATCTTAGTTAGATTTTGGCTTTTGCTGCCAACCGTGAATACTCTGTTTCACAGTATTTTTCTCCTTTAATGAAAAAGCATCATTCTGCTGCATGAGCTGAGTCGATTTTGAGTTAGATTACGTGCTACCAGGTGGTGGAGGGCCCCTACCTCCTGTGCAGCTCTGTTTTTATAATTTAGATAAGTATTTTAGCTCTGTTTTCACAGTTTAGATAAGTATTTACTTTCAGTCTTATGTTTATGTTTCAATTGCATTGAGTTATACAACCAGAACTGTTCTAATAAACTTTTCCAACATATTATTCATGATGAACAAGATGGACTGTGTAATTTCATAGAGTAATGGCATGTCAATTTCAATAGGATACTCCGGAGGTAGAATGCACGTGGTTCAACTTTGTCCTTTCTTTTCAAGTATGATAATGGCTCTTTAGTTTAATATTGTTCATTGTAGATTAATAGCATCTTAGTTTAGTTTTAACTCATTGCTTTAACACTTCAAGTTTAGCTGTTGTCCATTGTAGCTTACTTTGTCTTAGCTGATAAATTCAATCTCACGGGCTTAATTATTTACAAAACTTCTTTTGTTCAAAATTCATACTCATACACAATTATCTGGACAGAAGATAGTATCATTATAAGGTCTGGAGTATTTTGCAGCCTCTTTATCATTTCACAAACAAGCCTCTTTCTCAAAGACTATTTTTGAAAGGAAATCTATAACTTTTGAGATAGGTTTAGTGGTGTTAAATTGAGTTGCAGAACAGAAGTAGAAACTAGTTTAGAGTAGAAACTTTACCTTGTTACAAATATTCTTTTCCACATATTTTCAACAAATCTTTATTCATGGATGAGATGTTGTAAATTGTAAGTTATCTGTTTGATTAGTGATTTAGGAGAAAACTTCATTTACACTTAGCTTGTTCATTTCTCAGGTTCATTTCAATTTCATGTTGTGAGTTTACAATAGATTCATTATCAAGCTTTGTATTTGTTGGTTGCTAGTCATAGTTAGACTCTGTTTTGTTTCAGCATTTGCATTTATTTACCATCATAATTTAGGCTTTACTCTGTTTTGACATAGTCAATAGCTTCTTTGCACCAGTATTTAGTTCCTTCATTTTTCAAACATAAAACCATAAAACCAAAAACATCAGAAAACACTAAACACAACGAAGTAGGAAGAGGTTACTTAGGCACATATGGTGCACTTCACTTCAGCAGTTTACCAACCCTGGTTGAAAATTAAATGAACTCAATTTAGGAGACTAGGTTGAGCACAAACAAATGTCTTGCTTTCTTCTCCAGTGAATTTTGATGGTTTAATGTCAAAGGAAATTGAACAAACCCTAAGGAGTGAAAAACCCTAAATATTCATGCTAAAACCTTGCTTAAACCTATAAACAAGAATATATCAGTCAAAATAGGGTATGAAGTAGTGTGGGTGCAGTGATTTGAAGTTGACCATTCATCAAAGATTAAAAGGCTCAGTCATACACCTACACCTTCCTCTCACTCACTTGCAAAGGCTTCCTTTCACCATCATTCCAATTCACTTATCATATCAAGTTTCACAAGTAGAGCTAGGGTTTGTTTCAAAATAGTAGTAATCAAAATGTCAGAGAAGGAGGAAACGATAGTGGTGAAGAAAGGCCAATGCCAATAAGGTAAGAAACAATGAAGAAACAAATAATAAGGGCAGGATAAGGCATTAAAGAACATGGCCGTAGGTCCAAGAGGTCTGAGATCAATAAAGTAGAGAATAAAAATAATAATGGCAATAAAACAAAGAGCCATGATGAATCACCTAGCAGTGCTGATGAGAGCAGTGCAAAAAGCTTTGAAGAAGTTGTTGGTGTCCCGTGTTTTGATAGTTTGGCAAATCAAAAGACAAGGCAACATCAGAACCAATCTTTAGATTTACAGGATCTAGTCCTCCTGTTCTCAGAGAGGGATCTCTCAAATGTTTTTTTGCAAAGGTTTATCTTGTATGCATAGAGTATTGGTTCTAGACTAGTTATTAAGTGAAAATGTTTGTTTGTTTGTTTGGTTGGTTGGATTGATACAGCAGAATATGAAAGCTCTAGGAAATATAGGTAGAAAGAAGAAGTAGTGGCTTCATTGGGTAATGGAGTTGAAAAGAGGTCATGACAAAATTATCAATGGATATGGGATATCAGAGGGAAAATCTAACTTGGCCACAGGATCCTTTGGTTTTTGGAATGAGATGGACATCAATGATTTGGAAAGAGAAGTTTAATTCTCAACAAAGGGAATTTGAAAGCACAATTTGAACAATAAAGAGCTATTTGATAGACAGGGCTAACCATGAATTCTACAAATCATACCTTTAAGCAAATAATGATTTCAAAACAACTTTTAAAATGAAATCTAAGATTCGGGGAACACCCTATTTCCTCAAATATTTTATTTCAAATGACTTAGAAAACATAAGAGATTCACTGATAATTGCAGTCATAGAAGAGGGAACACCTAACACATCTATGATTACAACTACAATGACCTTTAAGACAACTGTTTAAGAAAGGACAAAGGGAAAGATCAGAACAAACCTCCTTGGCTTTCTATAAATAGAAATTATTCAAAGGGAGACTTCAATAACAACCTTTAAGTGGTAGCAGACAAGCAGGGAGAACCATAAATCATGCTGAAACCATATTATTCGAACTATCACAAAAATAAACAAGAATGAGGAATAAAGAGAGAGATTAAAGACTCTAAAATACCTCAGTAGAATAAAACATGAAATATTGGAGGATGAACAGGTCTAAGGTGCTTCCAGGAGTAATTTCTTAGCCTAAAGCTTTCAACCTACTGTAGTAAGAAATCATGGAACAGAATGAAAACAGGGGAAAAAATTAAACAGTTTAGAATACTTCACCAACAGCCAAGCTCATGGATCCAATGATAGAGCCTTCTCAGGAAAAAGCATGAAACAACATCATCAAGGCTTCCAAGGCTTCAGTTTTTCTTCAACTTCGACAGACTATGTATTATTTCAGAGAGTTTCAATATTACAACTAGCGATCAACCAACAAATCTCTCATCTTTTGCAGTAGTATTTATAGAAGAATGAGGAGGTGAGATCTGATAAAAGATCTCTAAAGATAATTAATACAGACTTAATGGCTTCTTGGCCTTTGGGGGGCTCAATGAAGAAGCTTACATAGGTGTCTTCTGTATTAAATGATTTACATAAAGATTTAAGCTTGGTGGGAGCTATTTTTGACCTTTGAGGCTCTGTGTGATGTCAAAGTAACTCTGCTGATATTTTTTTACTTTAAGTTCTTTGGCAAAATTTACTCTCTGGCTGTGCTTGAGACAAATATCTGATCCTGATCAATCACTTCGGCCTTTGTTTGAATGCTTTGAGGCACATGTGGCACTGTGGTAGCTGGGAGGAATCAATTTGCCTTAGCTATGGCGATGGAGGTTTTCTGTCTAATGAACCTTTATGATTTTTCTTTTAACTGTGCTTTAAATTGGGTATTAGGCTTTTGATAAACCATCTTAGATGTAATCCCCACAAATCTGTCTTCAATCTTCTGTTCTGGTATATTTTTGTCTTTGACACTAATACTCTTTGATTTGTGCCTAATTCACTGTGTTTGTTGGTGTGCAGGACTGCGCAGGGGTCGTGTGGCATCAATGCCTCATGAAACATTGACGAAACGTGGAGTTTAATCCTGCAAATGATTCCCTTTGATGCATCGAAGGCTGGAGGATCGTCACCCTCATTCTTTGAATTTTCTTCAGACATAGCGGAAAAACCATTTAAACCCTGCAAAATAAAAAAAAATTATGAAATCCTGCATATATAGGTTTACTGCTTAGGAAGGACATGTGGGGAGAGCATGGCCGTTGGATGGCATCATCCAATGGTTGAGATTGATCAGAGGGAGTCAAAAGGAAACAGGGGAGGAATTAAATCAGAGCCGTCGATTGTGTAGAGATCGATGGTCGAGATCAGAGGCAGAAAGTCAAAGAAAACGAGTTATTTTTTGGGAAAATGGAGAAATGGGTTAAAACCTTTGTTTCGGCGAAAAATGGCCAAAAATCAAGATTGGGAATCAGGACGATCGTGGACCGCCAAATGAGAGCGGCCCAAGCGATCAACGACGGAGATCACAAAAATAAAAACCTTATTAAATGAGCCTCGAATTCAGACTCCTAATAAAATCAGGATGAATAAAACCCCCGGGTCTGGATTTTCCGATTGTGTGGGGAAAAATGAATATCTGCCCCAATTAAAATTCGTCGCGTGGATGTTGATGTGGCACTGGGGGCCACCGGATCTTGTGGGACTGTTGACTGCCACTGTGGACGAGGGGACCGGGGCGATGGAGTGTGGGATGTCGATCTGCAAATCAGATCAATGGTGGAGATGCTTCTAACACTGTGCCGTACCTTGATTATTGCATGGGTGTCTTCAGAGCGCGATCATCGTCCGATGAGTGGCCTCAGATCGGACGGTGGACATCAATATTTTGCCGGGCCCATGTCTGATTTTTAATGCGCGATGAGGGTGGTATTTCAAAAGGCCTCAAAGCCACGTGTCGGCCGTTGAATGGAATCGCTGCAAAACAGAAAAAACCGCCTCCCTCTCAAAAGCGGTGCGATGAATTCCGCTTGGTTTTGCAATAGTGGGTGGCTGGCGGGGACCACCGGGGTGATAGATTGCGTGTTGTCGATCTGCAGATCAGATCGACAGTGGAGAGTGACTAGAAATTTGCACCGGCGGAAAAATTTTAGGATATAATAAAAACCGAAAAATTTATATAAATGAAGGTTTATACTTCGGGAGTGAAATATTAATTTTCAACCCGGCTTGGCGCTCGCCTGCGGGGCCATGGTCTATATGGAAATCCATTTGACCTGGGGGTTAATGGATGTAGGGCTAATCGGCATCGGGTGATGCGATAAGCGCTTGGATGGCCAGCACCTAGTTCCGGCACCAGGGCTTATGGAGGGAAAGGGTTAAAGACTTAGCCCAAGGGGGCTTAAGTCTATAATATATAAAAAATGTGATTTTTATGCAATTTAGATGTTTTTAATGGATGTTGGGGGTTTCGATAAGGCTAATAAAGGGTCTTAAAACTTATCAAAGGGGTTTCGATGAAGGAAAAGGGGGAAAAGATGAAAATGAAAGATTTCATGGGGGATGAAGGGGTTAAAATGAGGTTAGTTTAGAAAGAGGAAAGGAAAAGGAAAAGGAGTTTGCAGCAGTATTTTTCCTTGGAAATTAGCAGGATTTCTGAGTGTGAAATGAGCACAGCAGTGAATATTTGGACAGAGGCATGAGACCTTCAAGAGTCTTCAAGAGCCAACACTTTTTGCAATAAAATTTGTTCCTTGAAGGCTCAAAAATGATTTAGCCACATTTCGGTATAAGAAATTTCATACGTGGTTAACAGAATTAAAGGAAATGAGTTTGAAAATATTAAGGCAAACAACATTCAAGATAATGAAAGAGAGGTTGAGGTCATAAAGCTAACATCAGTGAGACAAAGGGCAAAGTTGAAGAATCAAATAAGTGTAGAAAGTGCAGTGAGGGAAATAAGGCTTATGAAGGATATAATGGAACCAATGAGGCTAAAAATAAAGAAAACCTTGAAATTATTTCTCAAGATTCTCTACAGGCCTCCCAAACCCCATAAGGGAGATATCTACAAATTTTGGGAACTTTTTGAAAATTTTTGGTTTTTTGCTAATTTTAAGGCCTGAAGGCGCAACACCCTTGGCGCTATGCTTTCATCTCAGGCATCCTCAAGAGAAAAAAATTGTATTTATGGAATCCCCAGCTCAATTACAATGTTCTCACCAAATTTTAGAGCATTTGGAGCATTTTTGGTCCCTCAAAAGGCTAAAAAACACCTCATTTTTCACCTTTATGCCTCATTTTCAAGACTGGCACTACGCCTAGAGCAGCCTTGGGAAATTCAATTTTTGGATAGGTAAATGGAGCCCAATAAAAAAACCAGGGAAATTTTTGGAAAGTAGAATTGAAAGGATTTCCGACGAGCCATCACGGAGCAAATTCCGACATCGGGAATGGCATCCAAACTTGGTTGCAAGTGGACCCAGTTTTTGTGCATGTGCTATGCCTTCAAACCTCACTGTTGTGCCTTTAATGTGCAAAAGTCAACAAAAGATAATAATTTATGGAAAAATGATATTTTAGTGTTTTTTTTGGAAAATCACTCCAAATTTAAGTGCTAAGAGTTATTTTTTCATTTATTTCATGAGATATTTTGTGTCTTGGGGCTTGCATGGTCTCTTAGACATAAATGACATTTATGGGTGTTTTTGACATTTTCAAACCCTAGTTAGGGTTTTTTCCCTGCTTTTCTGGATAAATAGATCATGAGGCCCTTATTGTAAAATGTTGGCATTTGATGACTCTTGGGAGCAATACATAGTTTTTTGGAGATTGAAGGGAAATTGGTATTGTGGAATTTGTGGATGGCTTGTTTTGATTGATGATGGAAAAGGCTTGCTTGCAGGATCTCTAAGCATGGTTAATGGTGATGTGCTTATATTTAGTTCATGTTTTCTTATGTATCATTTTGTTACATCATTCTATATTGCAATAGCACAAAGGTTTTAGACTAAGAAATGTTTTTCAAAGGAACCTTAGCTTTGTTTGTTCTTCACTGCCTTTATGTTTTCCTCTGCTAGGTCTATTTAGAGAATTCTTAATTGCTCTCTAGACCCACCCAAGCTTTTTTATCTTATGAATGATTCAATATAGTAGATATCAAAGATGTTTTTATGGTTAGCCCTACTTGTTTGATGTCACTAAAACATTGTTATTGAGATCTTTCTTTGAAGTACCACTAATTAGGTGTTGGAACATGGTCTCCTACGAGCTGTGAATCTGGTCCATTTTGAATAATTTTGATTAGATTTAGTCTAGCGCAGGGGTTTTGGGGTGGATCAAAGCCCCAAAAGCATTTTAATGGGTAAAAGGGTAAACCAGGGGTCCTAAACCATGGTTTACGGACCATAGGAAAGTCTAGGCTAGATTATTATAAATAGAGGAACATTTTGTATTGTAAGGTAGAAGATGAAGAGCTATTGATGTGAATTGTGGTTTAAGTTATCTGTTTGGGTTTTTGGGGAAAGGACTCCTGCTGGCTGTGTGCGTGGATATCCAAGTCCAGTTGTTTGCGGACCTTGCTTATGTGTGCACAGGTTGGGAAGGGAATTGTAAGAAGGAATTGATGAATTGATGAATAAGAAAGGTTGATAGAGAACTGAATCTGCGAGTACTCTTTGTGTGAATCATTGGTAAATTATTGCATTGTGCATTCTCTATACTTAAGCTACGAAGATCTATCTAAGTGTTTTTTTTGTATATGGATCTGTTCTGTTCTGTTTATGCAATGTTGTGCTACTATCATAAAAGCATATAATTATATATCTAGTGCACGTGGATGCAAATAGAGACCTACTTAGCCCTACGTAGAACAAGGTGATCTGGGTATCACAGGGCCAAATGCGGCTCCGCTTGCCTTACCTATCCTTTCTGAGGGTGCGGAAACTTGGTTCCAGCACCCACCCATACTACTTCGGGTGAGACTTTGACCTGTGCAAGTAGGTCATTGCTGAAAGGGCCAGTAGTATAGGGGTTTGTTGGAAAATTTTGAGCTCCGAACCTGGGTCAGGACCCCTCAAGCCACCAAATGGTTTCATTGCCGAGACTTGGAGCATTTTGAGGAAGTGATCAGGTACTGAAAAGAGAATACTGAATATCTAACATGAAAGTGAATAAGCACTACTCTGGATGAAAGTACAACACGGAGCGGTAAGTACTATCAAACCAATCAAGAAAAGGATCACTATGCCCGTTTCCCGCTAAGAAGAGCAACTACGCAAGGTCTGCTAGTTACCCTAACATCAGACTCACGGGAGAACAAGCCCTCAACCGAAAACTCACTAGAAGGAGACATGGCAGTAGACTTGAAATTACCTACCTTTAAAGGCGCAGCCGATGAGGACATGGATCTTTTTTGGTTTGTGGCCGACTCAGTATGGACTGCATAGGGGGTGGTAAGTGATACTGTGAAGAGAGCACAGTTGTCCCTGGCCTTCGAAGAAAGAGCTCTGGACTGGTATATGCGATACATATCTCAAAACGGGAGCGCATCTCTTCAAGATATTAAGGACGCCCTAAAACAACAGTTCCAAAAGCCAAAATCTTACTCTCAGTTGGTAGCAGAAGTAAAAGACTTTAGGAAAGGTGCATTTGGGTCAGTGTGGGAGGCTGATCGGTGATTAAAGAAAGCAATCAGGGAAGGATGGTTCAAGTACAACAACAGACAATTGACGGAATGGGTCATCGCTAGGTTGCTACCTCACTTACGTATACCAATGGGCCACCAGACCTTCGAGTCACAGGAAAAAGCCTTGGAAGCTGCCATGAAACTTGAAGTTGCACCCAAGGACGACACGTTGGGGGGAGTACAACAAATTCAAGAGTAGCTCAGAGCCATGCACATGGAAATTCATAGCTTACGGACAGAACGGGGAAAAGGAGCTAGCATAGACCTCTGGTGCATACGATGTCGAGTGTTTGGCCATACAAAGGACCAGTGTCCTCTATTGACGGATTACATGCAGGTAGGAGGACCTAGTCCGCTACGCCCTCGCTCCAACAGATCTACACTATGGTGTGATGATTTTCGGGTAGCGGGACTACATGAGACGGTCCAATACCTTCGACTAAGTATGGCTGAACTGGAGCAATAGTGGTGCAGGTTCTTTCGGTCGGTAGGAAATGATGAGAATAACTGTCACACGTATGACTTGATTGTATATCAAGGAAACCTCTACTGGGTACAATCAGACCCTTCGTCGCTGAGATCCCCCGCGAACTTTGGTGGCTCCCAAGCAAGGGGTAGGGGAGGTCGACGAGGAAGCGCAGGACAGGGGCAGGGGTAGCTGATCTGATATAACTATGTAGAGGTAGGGCACTTTGCAAGGGACTGCCCAAATCCCACCAGGAAATCCTGCAAATATTTCCAGCAGCTGGACCATGAGATTGAAGACTGCCCGATCCTAATAGCAAAAATGCAGGAAAAACAACCCACCCCTACGCAGAATTTGCAAAGAGTTAAAACCGAGCTAAGGAATGTAGAGCCGAATGTGAAAGTCATGACATGTAACGGGATGGTCACCTAAGGAGCCAAGGAAGTGCTTTCCAGGGATCCTACAACCTCTCCGAATGGATTGAACATTGAAGGGCAAGAAACACTAGCAGCTCCTGCGCAGCTGCCGACGCACCTCAAGATAGAGGAAGGGGTTGAGCCCTTTCTGAAGGCATGTCTGAAGTTGCTACGTAACCCAAAGGCCTTAGAAAACCTTCAATTATTACTACATAGCTACGCAGCCCGGCCCAATACAATTT